>CACVCL010015146.1:0-266003 GCA_902729485.2 Mus minutoides | reverse complement strand
AACTCTGGAGACAGGAAAGTCACTGGGGATCCTTGGCTTCCAGCAGAGCAGACACACCTCAAGCTCTAGGCTCTGAGATCCTGCCCTGAAGAATAGATGGGAAGTGATGGGGAGGGAGCCCAGCACGTTCTCTGGTCTCTTCATAGACACGTACCTACACACACACACACACACACACACACACACACACACACACACACATGCACACACACACATGCACACACACACACAATTAAAACATAAAACGAATCTTTAAAAAAAAGTGTTCAGGATGCACAAATTAAAATATACAGGCTAAAAGAAGGCTGAAATGCAGTAATCTAAATCAGATTTTAAAATAAAACTTCCCAGGGGGTGGCTAGCCCCGATGTGAGAATTACTTCTTTTATCTATTTTCCTGACCTTTGATGTGATTCAGTAAACTCCTTTTTTCTTTTTTTTTTAAAAGGACAATGTGGTAGTCCTTTAAAGGGTTGCTAGTGCCCAGTATGGAGGAGATGGGTGCTCTCCTTCCAATCTTGCTATTATGGTGATGCCTTCGATGTCACTGTCCTGCTCATTGCTTGACACAGTGGAACCCCCTCCCTTGCTTTTAACTGTGCTCACAGCAGCCAGGATCCAGTGAGCCAAGTCAGGATGACACAGAGACCTGCCTATGACAGTAGAAGGCCCAACTGGCCTGACACAGGAGGGGCAGGCGGAAATGGCAGCTACCTTGGCTTTGTTGTGTGTTTAAGCGCTTCTATTGCTCACTGGTAGTTTTCTTTTCTTTCTTTCTTTCTTTCTTTCTTTCTTTCTTTCTTTCTTTCTTTCTTTCTTTTTTCTTTTCATCAAATGGGCAAAACAACAAAAAGAGTTTGCTACAAGAAAAACAGGCCGCACATTTCTATCCCTCAAGACAGCAGATGACAAACAAAATGTACACAGACTCAGTATCGGTATTTGCAAGGCTCAGACTGCTGAGCTCCTGGAACCCCGGACATTCAAATCACTCTATGGGCCTGGATGTCTACCCAGTAAGCTCATGTTGCTTTAAGAGAACCCGTAAGCCGCCAGTGTGATGGGTGGCAGGAGATGCATTTAAGTAGCAAGATTTTCATTTAGGCCTGACAACCGGTCTGTTAATTTAATTTTGCTGTCTGCAGATCCCAGCTTTCCCAGTTACATTTGTAAAAGCAAAACATTGGAGGGTGTGTGGCTCGACAGAAGGGAAAATCGCAAACAGGATAAATGATGCCCGTGCCTAGTGGTGTCACCCAATCCTTCAAGCAGAAGATAATTGAAGAAACCACAGTGGTGGATTTTTCCATGGGCTTCACATATTTTTTTTTCAAGCAAGGCATTTGGGAAGTTCTCTCTGATGGGAATGAGGCTGATGGCCTTATTGTGGATGCAATTACAAATTCAGTTAAAAGTGTAACATCAGCCAGGGAGTGGTGGCGCATGCCTTTAATCCCAGCACTTGGGAGGCAGAGACAGGTGGATTTCTGAGTTCAAGGCCAGCCTGATCTACAGAGTGAGTTCCAGGACAGTCAGAGCTACAGAGAAACCCTGTCTCGAAAAAAACAAAAAAACAAAATAAATAAATAAATAAATTTAAAAATTAAAATAAAAAAGTGTAATATCAGAAATGGAGTGTTTTGTTCAGTTTCTGATTTTCTCTGGGATGTCCAACCAAGCCCACACACATGCTAGGCACTCTACTTCTAAGCCACACCCCAGCTTTTAATTTTGAAGTAATGATGTGAATATGCACACCAAACTGACAAAGCATACAGCATCGACTTAGAAGCAACATCCCCACTAAGAAGTCAACAGAAACTACATTTGGCTCTGGTTTTGGTTCATGCATATTCAGTAATTAGATTTTTTTAAGCTATGGTTTTTCTGCCAGTCAAACAGCAATAATCAGCATCAAAGATTTTAAGTATCAGAACCGACTATACAATGTAACGTTTAAGTATCAGAACCGACTATACAATGTAACGTTTAAGTATCAGAACTGACTATACAATGTAACGTTTAAGTATCAGAACCAACTATACATTGTAACGTTTCTGGATTGGAAGCTAGCTTAGCAGCTAGGACTGTGTCCTGCTCAGTGTGTGCTTCTGTTCTTTGCAAGAACAGGAGTATAGTTCCCAGCCCCACACACAGCAGCTCACACCACCTGTCACTCTAGCTCCAGGGGAATCTGATGACCTTTTGTGGGCTCTTCAAACAACTACACAGATGTGGCATACACATAGAGATGCTAACACACATATTAAGAAAGAAAGAAAAAAGCCGGGCGTGGTGGCGCATGCCTTTAATCCCAGCACTCGGGAGGCAGAGGCAGGTGGATTTCTGAGTTCGAGGCCAGCCTGGTCTACAGAGTGAGTTCCAGGACAGCCAGGGCTATACAGAGAAACCCTGTCTCGAAAAACCAAAAAAAAAAAAAAAAGAAAGAAAGAAAGAGAAAAAAAGCTCACCTGCAGAGTCATTGCCCACCTCCATCTATAGGGTACAGCAGCCTGGAGCTGCAGGCCTGCACACTTTGGGGGGTCACACCCTAATGACCTCTCTACTTCCCTGGGTAATCTCTGAGCCACCCAGGGCTGATTTTGTATGGAACCAGTCCTTTGAGTGAAGCCATGTTCCTCTGCTGTAAGACGGTCACCTCTGCTGTGAGAAGGTCTCTCCACTGGAGTGGATTTTCTTTTGTCTCTGGGTGACTTAAATCTCCATCTAATTTTCTTGTGTTGCTCCCCAGGTTTGTTTTATAGTGAGGTTGCCCTCCTAGCACGTCTCATCTTTTCTGAGACAGAAATAGCCACTTCAGGCCTTTAATTGCTGGGTTTTTCAATGGTCATGCTTGGCTGGGTGGGCCTGAAAGCAAGCACTACCATTCCATATTGGCAGATGATCTCATATGTGGGCCAGGTGAAGGGCTCTGAACAGTGTGTCACACAGAGTACCAGCTTGAGGAGCAGCAAAGTATACGACTTCACACTCGCTCTGCCAGCAGCCTACAGGACACTTGAGCCCTAATGGTGGTATCCCTAGTGTTGGGCTTCCTGGCTATGTTTGTTACCGTGATGAGCATGAAGTACATGCTTTCTCTGTGGGAGATGACAAAGCAAAGGGGGCCTATTTAGTGGAGACTGGAGGCATCGTTTTCATGCTGGTAGGTCTTGCTGCCTTGGTAGCATGCTCATGGGTTGGTCGAGGGATTGTCACAGACTTTTATAACCCTCTGATGCCTGTGAATGTCAAGGCTGATTTTGGTCTTGCCATCTACATCAGCTGCGTGGTATCTTCTCTGGACATCCTGGGAGGTTTACTGCTCCCTTGCTCCTGACCTGGCATTGAAAGCACGCCACTCCTACCCTACATCCTGAATCTGCCAAGAAATATGTGTGAGCTGGGATGCCCAGGCTGTAGGCAGAGTGTGAGCAGAAGGCCACTGCTCACTCCATCCCTGAACACCATGTACAGTTCTCTGGTGGGGTGGGGTGGGGTAGGGCTGGGTGAAGAAGACAAAGGGTGAAGAGAGTGTGTTCTCTGTGCACTAACAAAAATTATGTTTTGGAGAAAAGTTAATCTTTTAAAATGTAATGTTTGGAAGCTGATACAAATACAAAATCTTTCAGCAGGACAATGTGGACTTTCTCTATTGGCTAACACTGATCATATACTTAAAAATATAGAGTTAACCAATGCATTCGATAATGATATGGAAAACTTGTAAGAAAATCCTCTAAATTTGGGAAAGGATTTTTTTTCTAAATCCACATAAATCTTTAATCCTGAGAATCAGTGCATGCAACACATACTTATTCACACACACACACACACACACACACACACACACACACACACACTCATACACACATACATACACACACACTCATACACACACTCATACATACATATATATACACTCACACACACTCATACACCATACACACTCACACACACACACAGTCATACACACATCTTCTTTTAGAATTTTTAGCACTTCCAGGAAATTGAATGTATTCAAAGAAAGACTTGCAAATAAAGAAATAACAAATTTATCTCTCCACTGAAGTTAAGAAAGCATGAAATAAAATATAAAGAACTGCACACAAGCGGAGGGCAGTGCGCAAGCGTTAGTCTGGAAGCTCTGCTAAGTGGGCTTTGGAATATTCTGAGTCTTGGTGTCGCACTCCAAATTTAGCCAATGTTGTTTCACTGGAATCGTGTAAAATTGAGAAAGGTTATGCTTTTTGTAACATCTAAATTTGGCGAAACACTTTTAAACACATAGTAGAGGTAACTTACTTGGCAGCTTTTGTCTTCAAAGAGTCTGTTGAAGAAAGACACTCTGAACAGGCAGTCCCTGTGTGGATATTTAAGCTGAAATGTTTCTATACTCTGCAGCAGAGCCGGTCCTCCATGAGGCACAAAGCAGTCTGAGTCACCCTGTACCCAGGGACTGTGTAGGGAAGATTTTCTTACGTGACCCATTATAGACATGTGACAGTTGACATGTGGGCCCTGGGGTCAATTCCTTGCATAAGAAATAAATGTCTATAGAAGAAATACCAAAGACGTCAATGATTTCAAACTAACATGCAGAGGCAGGTTTGAAGATCAGAGACAGTTCTGTAAAAACATGTAATGTAGGAAGACCATACAGAAGAAAGCCCCCCAAATACCTTTAGGAGAGTGATGGTGAATACAGATCTCTCTACATCATAGATATAATACGCTGGTCTACATACATGAATGTGTAACAGCAATGACTATGCATCATGGGGGAAGGTATGGTTGCAGGAGCCTGAGGCCACTGGTCACAGTCAGGAAGCTGAAAGAGAGAGAGAGAGAGAGAGAGAGAGAGAGAGAGAGAGAGAGAGAGAGATGCTGGTGCTCAGCTCACTGTCTCCTTTGTGCAATCCAAGACCCCAGCCTGTGAATGGTGCTCTCCACAGTTATAGTGGGTCGTTCCTTCTCAGTTAATCTAAACTGGAGACCCCTGCACATATATGTCCAGTGTTGTATCTCCTGGGTGATTTTAAGTCATGTCAATGATTTAATAAAGATTAACCATCATAGAGGCAGGGGAATGTGGTTTCTTGGGAATGAGACCTCTCTCTAAAGCATGTGGATCAGAACTCAAATCTCCAGCACCAGCATAAGAAGCGTGGCATGGCCGTATGTGTCTATAAATCCATCCAGCATAAGAAGCGTGGCATGGCCGTATGTGTCTATAAATCCACCCAGCACTGGGAAGCAGAGACAGGCAGACCCCGAGAGCTTGCTGGCCAGCAAACCTCACCCAAATGGCAGGCTTCCAACATAGCACAAGACCTTGTCTCAAGGAAACACACATACACACACACATGCACACATCAATCGCATATCCCAATGACTTAAAACCAATTTTAATAATTGTGATTTACTCTCACAATCGTATGGACTTAGCAGGGATGTGGTAATGTGTCCTTTTATCTATCCCTCTGCCCTCATGGACACTTCCACTCTTGGCTTCTGCCATGCTCTGCCATGCTCTGCCATGCTCTGACACGCAGAGCTCTCTGCCAGCTCTGCCTTCTGCACATGAGCTGCTTACTGCAGTTGTTCAGGGCAAGCCCAGCCAGTCTCATGGTAGGAATACTCAGCTTTACTCGTCTCTTTCTGGGTTTCTGGGAGCTCTTGCTCTCTTGCCTTCTTGCTCCTGCTCTGTCCCTTTCCCCCTTCCCCCTCTCTTTCCACATGCTCTTGGGGGCCTCTCCTCCTCTACTCTACTTCTCTTCTCCTTCTCTTCTCTTTCTCCTCCTCCTCCTTCTCCCCCCCCCCCCCCCNGTGCGAGAGAGAGAGAGAGAGAGAGAGAGAGAGCTGGGCACCAGCATTGTGTGCTTCCTTGGTGCGGATGTGATGAGACACGCTGCCTTCCTCACACTCCTGCCTCCCTCGCTGTGCTGGACTGTCTCTTAAAGTTGTGAGTCCTTTATTCTTTAAGGTATTCTTTGTCTTGCATTTTGTTACAGCAGCAGCAGCAGCAGCAGCAGCAAGTGCACAACTTTAAAACCATTTGCTTTGGTCTGGATGTGACATACAACTCTGCCTAGGATTGGACTCTGTATGCATCAGTAAGTCTACAGCTGCAAAGCCCTTCCGTTAGTGGCAGTCCTGAATATGGAGCTGGGTGTAGCGTTCTCACAGTGTGTAATCTGCCTGTTCTCACCACACCCAATGGGCACTACAAGATAAATTTGGGCTCAGCCAACATCCACAAGGACAGATTGTTTGCACCACTTCATCAAGCACCTTTTATGGCCCCAGTCGCCCGCTCCTCACAGTCTGAATTGCTATTAATACCCAAGCCAATTTTTTTAGAATAAAGCCTTTAATTAATTAATTAATTAATTAGTTGTGTGTCTGTGTGTGTGAGTGCCTCTGTGTGTATGAGTTTCTCTGTGTGTGTGTTGCCAGTGTCATGGCAATACAGGAGTAGAGTTTTGACTTCTGCCTTGTCAAGTCAGGGTCTCTCCGGTTTCTGCTGCTGTGCTGTGTGTATCAGGCTTCTGGCAACTCTCTTGTCTTCACCTTTTGTCTCACTGTAGGAGTTGGGATTACAGATGTGGACCTGCACTTGACTTTTTAACATGGAATTTGGTGGTCAGACTTCTTCCCTGCCCACTCAGAAGGAAATAAAGAAATAACTTCCTCCTTTTAATTCACTGAACAAGACATGATGTCATGTTGAGAGCCTTGCTAGGGCTTCAGGAACACCTCCTTCTAAAACTCTGGGTTCTTCTTCCTTCTTCTTCTTCTTCTTCTTCTTCTTCTTCTTCTTCTTCTTCTTCTTCTTCTTCTTCTTCTACTTCTTCTTCTTCTTCTTCTTCTTCTTCTTCTTCTTCTTCTTCTTCTTCTTCTTCTTCTTCTTTTCCTCCTCCTCCTCTTCCTCCTCCTCCTCCTCTTCCTCCTCCTCCTCCTCCATTCCCCAGAGCCTTTCTTCTGTTATATCTGCTGACTTCCACTTAGTCCTTCTTATTCTTCATCATGTTATAGCTGAGCTTGGGGACCTTCTTTATTCATTTGTATTTTTAAATCAATAAGTAGTTTTCTGCTCTAAACAATATCAAGAAATAGATTTTCCTTTTGGCAACACAGCAAAATGTGATTTGTTCTGGAACCCGGCAAGCTCCATGTATTTGACTATAAAGAATAACATTGATGGTGTCCCCCACTAATAACCTGTCTCATGCGGAATTCAGGCTTTTGATAAATTAATGATCTTGCATGACAGACTAATTAAATTGCCATCTTGAGCTTACGGAAAGGCAGGTTTTTCCAAATGCCTCCGATATGCTTTCTAGTTCTTAGAAACCATCAATTTCCCTTTTCCTTTTTTTTTTTTTTTTCCTTTAAGAAAAGCCAAGTCAGAACCTCACACTTAGGAAGATGGATGCAGACTGTCTGTGACAGCCAGCCTCGCAGAACAGCAGGGACATTCTGTGATCCTTCCTTGGTTAGGAGGTTACCCTTGCTCTAGCAGCATCCCAGGACAGGAAGCTAAATAAAAAGACAGGGAGACAGAGATGAGACCATTCCAGCCTTTACTAGACAGGTCGCCGGTCCCAACCTTCAAGAGTGTCCCTTGAAGGATTCCCAGAACCCTTGTCATGCTGGACACAGAAGCAAATGCCCCAAGCAGCATTGCAGAGCCCCCGGCTTCTGTTTTGCTTTGCCACAGCACAGCTGTCCACCCCAGGCAGCCTCACAACAGCACTGTGACCCCACAGAATGCAGAGTCCACCGAAGAAGCAGAGCTCCCCAGGGGAACACACTTGACTTAGGAGTGAGGCGTTGGAAGTATTCAAGAAGACAGGAGCATAACAACTCACTAGCGCTACCATTTGGTTAATTAGAGAGCACCCCGTATCCCCCAGTATGTTCCAGGCACACTGGAAATGTGGGGTCACTAAGCATGCAAGTGTTCACCTTGTTGGCATGTGGGGTCCCCACTCCATGTGCTATGGGAAGGCTGTGGGGTCTACACAGGCACACGAGTCCTCCCTGAGGCATCAGAGGGGTGGGGCCGCATACTTTGGGGTTTGTATTTGATAAAAATGCACAGATGGAGCAGTCAGGAGTCACCCTTGCCACCATATGAAGAGAGTGCGCCTGTCACTACCTAGTGAGGAAATGGTTTGACCTTAAGATGAAGACTTCCTGAGCCCAGTGGGTTGCAGAGTTTGGGTTGGTCTGCAGGCACTATGGATCATTCAAATGAGGAGGGTGGAGACTGAAAGGACCAGGATGCCCTCCACATGTTGGGATCTGTGAAGTCCAGGGACAGAATCTGGGTTTTGGGGAAGAAAAAGAAACAGCAAAACCTCAGCCGGGCAGAGTTTATGAAAAACAGAGCTCAGTGATGAGAGACAGAAAGCCTGGGACTAGAACCTAGAACCTCCCCTACAAGATGCTCCGTCATGCCCCGGATTCCAAGGCTTCACTATGACATCAGCTTGCCAAGCTGACCCTGTGGGGGACCCTGGTTCTTGCATTTACCCCTATAAATTCAGATGTCAGTCCTGACTAATATGTGGATCTTGGGATTCATGCGGCCATGACTGACTGTCAGTTCAGCCAAAACAACAGCTGGTGGTGGAACCGAATTGGCCTTTTGGCCACGTGACAAAGCTAATTATGGGTGTAGACAGGCCAATTATGTGTACAAAAGCTATAATGAACTCTCCAATTGTCTGCGTTTGGTAGGATTCCAAGTCAAGTTACCTAAGTTTTCTCATCTCCATTTCTTTTTGTAGATCTGGAGAGAGAAATGAAAACTATCTGCTATAACAAGAAGAGTGATCCCAGGATGCCTTCGGCATCTGATAGACCAGAACAGTATTAACCCAACCAAGTATGCATCCCAAACACTAACTACGGTGTGGTGCCTTCCGATGGAGTATCATGATACAATGAGGAGCGTGCTCGTGTGTGTGTGTGTGTGTGTGTGTGTGTGTGTGTGTGTGTGTGTGTGTGCAGCGTATGCATGCATGCATGCGGCTGTGTGCACCTGTGTATTGCATGCATTTGTATGTGGAGGGCAGAAGTGGACATCCAATGTCTTTCTCAATTGCTCTGGGCCTTAATTTTTTTTTCAAGGTCTTTCATTATTAATTCTAAAGCACGTCAGCTCAGCTTGTTGACCAGGGCGCTCCAGGGTCTATGTGCACCTTTCAGCATTGGGGTCACGGAAGAGTACCACCATGCCTAGCTTTTACATGGCATTCTGGGGTCACCACCATATCTAGCTTTACAAGGTGTTCTGATTAGTGTTTAGTGCCAGCTATCCTGTTTTCTTTCCCCAGGCTCTGCTGGCCTGCTTCCCATGGGCCTGTCACTCTATCCCAGCATGGGCATATCCCTCTCCTTATATAGACATAAGATTTGGTTCCATCCTAACCCGATGTTACCCTACTCTGAGTACGTCTATTAATGCAACAGGATATAAAGCTGTTTCTGCCGGAAGCATGGTCTTTTCTCTCTTTCTCTCTTTCTTTCTTTCTTTCTTTCTTTCTTTTTTTTTTTTTTTTTTTTTTTTTTTTTTTTTTTTTTTTTTTTTTTTTTTTTTGATTTTTCGAGACAGGGTTTCTCTGTTTAGCCCTGGCTGTCCTGGAACTCACTCTGTAGACCAGGCTGGCCCCGAACTCAGAAATCCGCCTGCCTCTGCCTCTGCCTCCCGAGTGCTGGGATTAAAGGCGTGCTCCACCACGCCCAGCAAGCATGGTCTTTTCATGTGGGTGTATTGATGCCTGGTGACAACTAAGACGGGGTGAGAGCTTGGCACTCACTGCCTTCATTCTGATGTCCTTCTGCCTTAAACTCTGGGGCAGGAGCTGTTCAGCTTTGCTCTTTTTCTAAAGCTGGTGCCCCACACCCACCTGTTCAAGGCTAAAGTCAACAAGATAAGATTCTAGGTAGAGGCAGGCCTTTCAAGCAGATCATCTCATCATGAGACTGTCCCAGAGTGGAAACTGAGGCTCTCTCCTAAGCAGGAGCAGCTAAAGGTAACTACTATATTTCCTTTTCTTTCTTTCTTTCTTTCTTTCTTTCTTTCTTCCTTCCTTCCTTCCTTCCTTCCTTCCTTCCTTCCTAACTTATTTATTTTCTTTAAGGTCCCCTTAAGCCTTTTGAACTTACAGGCTTTGAATTTGGAATCCTCCTGCCTCCCAAGTAGCTAGGGTTCAAGCACGTGTCACTAGGTCCTGGAGTTTCTCTTCAGGCTACTACAGAGCCAGTGTCCCTGGGAAAGCATGTGAGAAGCAGCTCTTCTTGGGATGGTGGAAATCCTTTTCACTGGTAGTCTATCTAAGGATGTTAGAGACAGACTCCCTTACCCAAAGCAATACCTGGCAACCCACAACTGGGCCACCAAGAGGCTCGGGACAGAGTGTTCCCAAGAGCTTGCTCAGGAGCATCGGAGATACTGCATTCAGAAATGTATCTGCTTCAAAAACCACAGCTCTCACTCCAGGGCCTTTCTGCAAAGTCATTCTCTTTTCAGTAGAGTAGTCCCAGCTGTGTGGCTTTGAGCGCTGTGACCACAGAGAATAAAGAGGAGTTGAGAGGAGAGGTGCGGAGGATGGATCACCAAGGAACTGCCGGCAAGCAGAGGGCAGAGCCTGTCTGCCCCTTGCACAAAGAGACAGGGCCGAAGGTGATGTGTGGGAGTTCAGAGGCCTGAAGCAGTGGGAACTTCAAACCTGCAGAGGAACTTACCATAGCAAGGCTGCTTTTAAAAGATTCTGGTCAGCAGTCGTGTAATGTTGGGCTTACAGAGCCAAAGTCCCACCCGTGGGATTGATGCAGGATCTCCAAGGCGCTGGTCCTGGGCACAAATCCAGCTTCTTCTTCTTCTTCTTCTTCTTCTTCTTCTTCTTCTTCTTCTTCTTCTTCTTCTTCTTCTTCTTCTTCTTCTTCTTCTTCTTCGTTTTTCGAGACAGGGTTTCTCTGTATAGTCCTGGCTGTCCTGGAACTCACTTTGTAGACCAGGCTGGCCTCGAACTCAGAAATCCGCCTGCCTCTGCCTCCCGAGTGCTGGGATTAAAGGCATGCACCACCACGCCCGGCAAATCCAGCTTCTTCTTAAAGGCCCGTAGCATTTGGATGTTCCATAGTCAGGCAGCTGCATTCAGAAAATTACTTTCTTGGAAGCATCTTTCTTAGGCACCGTCTCTCCTGGCCGCTGTGTTTCCTACCATTTAGGCGATGTGCTGTGTGCACACAGTGTATATGTGCTCTGTGCATGTGTTCTGGGTACAGTGTATATGTGTTCTGTGCATGTCTTCTGGGTACTGTTAGCACATCTGTGTGTACAGATGGCCGTGGGACAGCAGCTCAGAGACTGTTTCTGTTGGCGCGGAACACTCTTTAGGGCCACAATGCTGCTCAGTGTATTTTCCTCCAACTCAAGAAAACCCAGCCAGGCAGGTTGCACAGAGCTCTCAGCCACTTTGCCAGAGCAGCACAAGCTGGTTCCAGCTGTGCTGGAAATGGCACTGCAAACAGTTAAAGCATTGCATTTCATTCCAGGTGCCTCAGTGTCTTTCTTTCTAGATAGTTAGTGTCTTGGGAATGGCCCTGAAGCCAAAAAAGTTCTAAAGGGACCAGAATCCTTAGTGTGGGTCACATTCTGAAGATGTCTTCACATCCATGTGACATCAAGAGAAAAACAGAGGGCCGGGCATGGTGGCACACGCCTTTAATCCTAGCACTCGGGAGGCAGAGGCAGGCGGATTTCTGAGTTCGAGGCCAGCCTGGTCTACAAAGTGAGTTCCAGGACAGCCAGAGCTATAAAGAGAAACCCTGTCTCGAAAAACCAAAAAAAAAAAAAAAAAAAAAAAAAAGAAAGAAAGAAAGAAAGAAAGAAAGAAAGAAAGAAAGAAAAACAGAGCCTTTGTTGCCCTAAGAGGTTGGAACACAGTGGAGCAAGCACATGTCACCAGTGCCCACCATTGGGCCATGCCAGCTCTAGTCAGTGAGGTGATTTAGGGAAACTTTAAATAACTTCTCTTCCACCAGCAAAGGCACCCGAAGAACACTAAAATCCTCTTCATCACAAGGAATCACCCAGAAGACGAGAGCTGTGGAGGGTGTGCTACAGAGTCAAGTCCAAGTCTACATCTGCATTCACAGGCTCCTCCCTCTCCGACTGTTACTGTTGGGCTAATGGGATCATTCAGCCCACACATCCAGAGTGGAGCAGCGTTCACCACAAGTCACCTCCAGGAATCTCTGAGTCTAAATGCTGCTCTGGGGGCTGGCTTGGAAGAAAGCTTTGCTTGTGGGTTTAATTTTCTGACACTTTGATTGGGAAATATGTCGGGCATGAAAAATAGGAACGTCAGGCTAGAGAAATGGCTCAGTGTTTTTGCCCGACATAATGTATTTATTGATTACTTGCAAGTTTCACATAGTGCAACCTGATGACATTTACTTCCCAGTGTTCCCAGGTCCACTCCACATCCTTATGAGCTCTCCCTCAAAAAAGAAGAAAGGAAAAAGAGAAGAAGGACAAGGAGGAGGGGGAGGAGGAGGAGGAGGAGGAGGAGGAGGAGGAGGAGGAAGAAGAAGAAGTAGTACCAAATGTCATTTGTGTTGTTCATATACTCACTGGACCATGGTCAAACTCCCAGTGGCCAGCCCCTTAAAGAAAACTGAGTCCTTCCCCACCCACAGCTCTGCCAGAAGCCATCAACTGTGAAGAGCTGCACTGCAGCATCCCTATCACAATTTTAAGCATTTTCTTCAATGGCTTCCTGTCTAGATTGTTTTTATTTGGGGGTGGGGCAGGTGAGAGGTTGTCACAGAAGTCTCTGTCTCTCATTCTCAACTGTGAGTCTGCAGACATCGATAGCGCTGGCAAAGAAGCTTCCTTGCCCTTTACAGTCAGCGGCAGCACGGATCATGGACTTCTACATGGTTTCTGGCAACAAGAAGGATCACAGACATCCACATGGCCTTCAGTGTCAGCGCCTTGACATCATCATGGCCCTTGAATATCAGCATGTCCTCCTGTGGCAGCACAGAATGGCTCAGTATTTAAGAGCACCAATGAGAGCCTGTGCCAAACGCCAGGTGTGTCCTTGTGTGTATCTGTAAGCTCAGTGGGGCACTGGGGAACAGGAAATTACTGACGCTTGCTGGCTGCCAGCCTTGCCCCTGAGCAATCCTGTCACATGGGAATAAAATAGAGAATGACAGTGCAGAACACTGAACATTCTCTTCTGACCTCTGCATAGGTACACACTCACACACACACACATACACACAAACACGTGTACACACACTCACATACTCACATACACATGCACCATGCCACCACATACTCAACACTCATACACACATACTTACACACACCATGCCACACTCACACACCACCACACTCACACATATTCACTCACACACACACACACACACACACACACATACTCACAGCCATTCATGCACGCACACCTACACACATCACACCATATACACATCCACACTCATACACACCACACCACACACACTGACTCAAACACACCACTCCACACACACACATACACACACACTCAATAACACACAAATACATACACACACTCATAAAAACACTACTCGCACACCATAACACACACACACATACTCATACCACACACACACACACACACACACACACACACACACAATCAGTAACACACACATACCTACACAGACACCATACCACACACATATATACACACACTCACACATACAACATACCACACTATACATGTACCACACCACAAACACATACCACACTCATACACTCACTACACATACACAACACACTCATACACTTACATACACTCACACATACACACTATACCACACACACACACATACAGACACACACACATATATACACACACTTACACGAGTGCCATGCAGGAGCTAAAAGCCATCTCAGAGGTTAAGAGCACATATTGCTGTCCCAAGTTTGATTTCTAGTACTTTAATTGGGCAGCTCACAAATGCCTAACCTCCAAGCCCAAGGGATCTGACACCTTCCCAGACATATGCACTCATGTGCAACACACACACACACACTTTAAAATAAAACAAAAATGTAAAGGTAAGTGCCCTCTGGCATGGGTACAGGAAGGGGCTTTGCTGCCCAACTGCCATCTGAACGTTCTGACCTTCATATTCTGATCCTGGTGATATGAGCTGTGCCTACTGCATCTTTATGGTTGGCTAAGAAAGGGTCCATCAGCCACTACAATATATCTCAAAGTCAGAGCCTGTGGATGTGTGTGATGTCGCTGATCTCTGGTGTAGCCACATCTCCCTTTGCCATGAAAGTTCCAAATACTGTTTTATCTGCCACCCAAATGAAATAACCCAGGAAATTAGGTCAATCGACTCAATTAACTGATGTTATTGTGCGTCAGGTGTCCCAGACACACTAGTGATGCTGTTTGCATTTCATCCTAGGACAAAGAAAAGGCAACAGATCTGTGCGGGTTTGCTTCAGAACTTCCACCAAGCAGAACAACAGTGAGGAGTGGTGTGTGCGAGTGATGATGGTGGACCCTGAGCACCATCCTGAGAAGGGGGTATGTGGGTACGCAAGGCTTACAAGGGCAGACTCTCATCTGGTCTGGAGGCATGGCTTCTGATCAGAATCAAGATCATGGGCCAGAAGCCAGAGGAGCCAGGAACCTTGTCCCCCAGCTCCCAGTAGCCAAGTATAACCTCCTCTGAGGACATGTGGGCACCGGAGGCTGTAATAGTCCAGAGCCATCTGACTACTAAACATTCACTCAGGACACAGAATAATGGGAACCTAGGAGCACTTCATGTGATCCTCAGACTGGCTTCCAGAACCTGAGGAACTGTGTGTTGGGCACCCCTGAAGATGTATCAGTGAATGCCCTTCTGGCAAAGGCAGGGGGAGAGAACAGGACTAGAAAATCAGCTGCCACAGGGGCAGCAGGGGAGGCTCCAGAGCAGTGGGTGTGGGAGGGCTCAGGGCAGAAGGCAGAGGGACACTAAGTAGGACAAAAGGCACACAAGTCTCTTCATCTTCTCTTTGAGGCTGAGCCAGTCTCTGTCTCTGCTATTGTTCATAGCCTTGGAGGTTTAGTGAGGAGCCAGGAGCCCTGGCCTCTGCCCACCAGCTCCCTCTAACTCCCTGCGAGGACATCTGGGTACCTAAGGCTACAGAGTCCTGGGCCGTTTACATAGAGAACACTCACTGCTCTGTCTGGTCATGAAGCCCCTTGGCGGCACCTTGAACTCTAAGCGCGTCTGATTGTGCTACAATGCTGTGCTCTAATGCCTGCTCTCAGAAACAGTAAGTCCCTCCAGGGAAGGACAATTTGCATGCATCTGCATATTTGATGCGCAGCTTGTGGGGACTGGTAACTGTACTGAACTATATCTACATAGAATTTTTGTTGTTAGATTCAAGCCAGCTTGGTGACAGGTATAGCCATCCTTGGCTTTGTTGGAGATTTGGACAAGCAGTGAGAAAAAAGCTTTTGCACAGGGACATCCCAGGACCTGGAAGCATCTGCCCAGCACCCTGCCCCAGGGTTTTGGTTATTTCTTTTCTCCTGGAATGTAAATCCAAGACACTGCCTGGCCTGGCTCCTGTTCTCAGAACCCAGGGCACTGTATGAAGGGTCAGATGAAATGCATGCATAAGTAGGGATTTCTTTTCCTAGACAGACATTTGACCATAATAGCTGGTCTTGACTGCCAGGGTCTATGTCAGGCATTGAAGATTCAAAGGAAAGGAAGATGTGACCTTTGCCCCTGAGAAGGTCTAGGGTTAGGGAAGAATCAATAGAGACAGATACATGGAAATATAGATATGAGCAGAGAAGTACCTTCTAAACATTGAAGTTCAGAGATGGGAGCAGGCTCCTCTGGCCCTAGGCAGGCTGGGCTGGACAGGAAAACATCCTGGTGGGTAGTAACCATGGTAACCAATTGTCTGGTCCTGTTCCAGACCATCTTTTCCACTTCCTAAGGGCTGGATAGACACACACCCACCCTGGACAGAGATTTGTCCTGCACAGTTATCAAAGGGCACCATTAAGATCAAAGACTCTGAAGTGTGTCACTCCTGTGCAGCAAGGACACAGGGTTCTGTCCTTTGAGAACAAGGTATGGATGACACTGCTGAGGCCAGTCTCCCTTAGTGAAGAAAAGTGACTGGGAAGAAGCTGCTTCTGGAAGGGAGAGTTCCTGTGTCTCACGGTTTAAGGGTGCAACCTCATGAAAGAAAGTCATGGTTTCAGTATGAGGCAGCTGGTCACATGGCTTTCACAGGTAGGAAGCATCTAGTCACAGGGCATCCACAAGCAGGAAGTAGCTGGTCACAGGGCATCCACAGGCAGGAAGCAGCTGGTCACAGGGCATCCACAGGCAGGAAGCAGCTGGTCACAGGGCATCCACAGGCAGGAAGCAGCTGGTCACAGGGCATCCACAAGCAGGAAGTAGCTGGTCACAGGGCATCCACAGGCAGGAAGCAGCTGGTCACAGGGCATCCACAGGCAGGAAGCAGCTGGTCACAGGGCATCCACAGGCAGGAAGCAGCTGGTCACAGGGCATCCACAGGCAGGAAGCAGCTGGTCACAGGGCATCCACAGGCAGGAAGCAGAGAGATGAAGACAGATGCTGGACTTGCTTTGCTTTTTTGGTCACGGATCCCAGATCACAGAACAATGCCTAACACATTTGGAGTGATCAATATTAACTATTCCAACTCCTGTCTCAGTACAAGGGTCCAGGCATGTTGGCAACCAGGGCAGATGTTCACCAGACTGTGACATTACTGTCTAGGAGGCTGCCAGGCAAATGTAACTCACTCAGGAAAGTTGCTTCTCCAAGCACTGTGGTTCAGCTCTCATGGGTTTTCTGTCTTTTCCAGATACGCTCCAGATACTGAAAACATACATCATTAATATTCCAGAGCCCCGTTTCAGTACACAGAATAGCAGTTCCAAACAGCTCAGCACCTGAGACCCACAATTCATCATTCAAATTCACTCTGTTCAATTATTCATTTCCTGCAACAGTGTGTCCCTGGAGGGGCAAGTGGGCTCAGAGGATACCTCACAGGATCCAGGAGACAGGGAAAGAATCCAAGGGTAGGAATGAAGGGTTCTGGAACAATCTGATGATTTCACATAAGGCTTTTCTCCTCTTAATACCCTGGTCTCCGTGTCTGGCCCTGACAGTGCAGGAGAGGCAATGGCTTTCCTCCCAGCACAGGAATCACCAAGCAAGGGTTCTTTGAGCCATCAGGGAATGAATTCTGAGGACATTTTGCAAGTGTTTATTTGCCATGTAGGATGTGCCACACACTGTGTTTGGCACGAAAGATAAGAAATGCATAGCTCTCCACCAAGGCTTTGCCTGGGCAATCAGAACGGAAGTGAACTGCCCAGCACAGCAGGTAACGCCAAGAAGAGTTCTGTGGAGTGAGGACCCACTGGTCTCACCTGCTGGGGACTGTGTCTCACAGCTTCTCACAGCATTTTCAAGGTCTGGGAGGGGGAGCTCCTCATCCGGATCTGGCTGTAGCAGCTTCCCCGACAAGGTGAGAGACTGTGCCACCGAAGCTGGAAAGCATGGGAACTCAGCATCTGTCCAGAACTCAGCATCTGTCTGGGGTCTCCACTCTGGATTTCAGTGGAGCCATAGGGTTGCATTGAGCTAATGTCCCCATCACACTTCTACAGGCAAATCCTGGGAACTAGAGTGAACTGCTTGAGTATTGGCTGCGCTCATTAAAGATATATATATATATATATATATATATATATATATATATATATATATGGAAAACATCAGCGGCAACCTAAATGTTAAACAACAGGGAGGAAATTAAGCAAATGAAGCAATCCATGCATCTGGTGAGAAAGAAAATAGCATCAAAAAGAACATGAGCTGCTCATTCGGTTTATCTGACAATTCTGTGGAGTCCAAGGAATGCAGCACTGAACAAGAGGAGCAGAGCCCGGGATTGGGTTCTGCTGGAGGCGTGAGCCAGCTACTGGGTTGTAAGTGATGCATCTTCAGAGAAGGTTGCTCATGGGGTCAGGGGTCAGACATAGCTCTGCGGGGCAGAAGTTGTGCAGTGCCCTGAACAAAGATTGATCAGTGTAGAGGGGACAGCAGAGAACAAGACCCTGGGGTTGGAGTGTGCTTGAAAGGGTCCCTAGCCAGTGCATTAGTTACTTATCTCTGTGACAAAAATCCGTGACATGAGAAGCATCTTCAGGAAGGAAGGAGGAGAGCTGGCCTTTGAGCAGGTGGCAGTCTCTTCCTCATAGAGACGCTTGCCGCTGAGCACCCTGACCCACTGTTCTCTACCTAGTCCTGACTTCCAGCTTCAGGAGGAGAGCTATGGTCTCAGAAAACCAGCAAAGAAAGTACTTCAGGGTCCATAGTGAGAATCTTAGGGAGGGTGACCCATGCCAGCTGAAGGGCTGTCTCCTTGTGTGGGAGGGTCAAGCTCGCCTATTACCTGTAAGCACAGATGGCAGGTATCTCTGGGAGAAGCACCCCTATGCAGGCTGAGTTTCATCCCTTCCCCGTTGTTCAGCAGAGCCAGGGAGTGTGAAATGCTACGAGGTTCTTAACACTTTTAAGTTTAAGTTCTTAAACCTTGGTCCCACCAGAAACCTTGTCAGAGACTAGATTCCTCAGAAAGCAGGTGCTAAGGGGTCTTAAATGTGAATGTGCCCCAGAAGACCCTGGGGGTCAATAGGGTGTGTGAGGAGGAGGCAGGATTGGGAAGTATGATCAATAAAACCATAATTTAGTTGAAGACCTCCAGGGAGGCCCTTCAGACTTGGCCATGTCGTGCCCATGGGGCAAGTCTTGGATCTTACATAGAATAAGTGGCCATCTGAAGGTTAACCAGAAGGAGCAAGACCTTGGCCATGGTGGCTATAAGGGCTGAAAGCTGCAGATACCTGATAATGGCAGAAACCTTTCCGGAAACAAGGACCTGAGCTATGTCACGGGCATGTAGTGGTCATACATGGAAGAGTGATAGATGCTATGCAAATCCTGTATTTACCAGAATTTTTATATTGGGAGCAAGTCTAGAAATTCAGTACCTTGCCTGTCACAGTCTCTACATAATTCCTTTTCTTAAACACAAAGAAACCTCAGGCCTCATAAAGCTTTCTGCGCTCCCAGATGGATGCACAATTCTCTGTGTAGCTTTGTCCAGGGGTCCACTAGACAACCAAGCCAACCTGGGAGTTCCATATTAAGTAGAGAGCAGACTCTTATGCTGCAATGAGACTCATAGTGGTTGTTTGTATATCTTGTCTGTCATCAGGGGGCAAAAGAAGAATGGGGAACCTGGAGTTTCTGGAAGGTTGTAATGTATGAATGAAGTCGACTTCTTCTTCAGGCCTTTGAGATTCATAGACTCAGAAACAGAAATGGGCCACTCCAGGCAATGAGGGTTTGAGCAGTGTTGGAGGGTAGTCCAAGGACTGCAGTTGCCCTGTTCAGGACTCTTGTCAGACACCAGATGGAGGGTGAGTGTGCTTTAAGCCCTGGATCTCCGGAAATGGCTGGCTGCTGGAAAGCCCCGATGATGGGCTCTGTCAAGGGCAGTGGGGCTCTGTGTGGTTGGGTGAGGACAAAGGGCAGACGGAGGAAAGGCAGGCGCATTCACCAGGCAGGGGAATAATTAGCAGCAGTAGTGATCAATACCAAGCCACAGGCCAGCTCTGAAGCTGGACGTCTCCTTCCAGCCATTTGGGAATGTCTGTCCCAAGGGTGTCTGCTCCCTCATGAGCCCCCTCGCTGGGATTCCATCCAAGGAGTGTGGCAGTGGTGGATCCACCACATCGAGCTAGCCTTGGCATATCAAAGACTCCCCCCCTACCAAAAAACAAAACAAAACAAAACAAAACAAAGCAAAAACCTGACAGGGTTGTCCCATAATCAGCCCTCTGGGGCATCATTTTCCAAATAGCCATGTTGGGTCACAGCAGCACCTGTATGCAGGTATGTTACTGAACACTCTGTATGAGCACACAATAGCACAGTGCATCCTGGGAGTTCAGCATGTCTTTATCTGCAGCTGTCTTTAGTTTCTAGCCTACAATGGACCTTTGACTGGGGAGGTCTACCTTGAACAGCCCTCCTCCTTGCGAAGACAAGATGGTTGCCCCTGTAGTTCCGTGTTCTACCTCACTTGCCTTTACAAACAGACACACTTGTTCCTTCCCACCTCTCCACATCCGCAACCTGCAGGAGGTGAGAGACTCAGAGTGTGGTGAACATGGATCTATAGGGACATCTGTGTGGCCCATGGCTTCTGGAGGAGATTGGGCAGGAGCTCAGTCAGAAGCTGACCACCAGGAGGGGAGGAACGATGTGCACCCCTGTACACAGCCCACTGCAGATCCAGGTATGGACAGGAGTTCCGAGCTAAAGCTGATAGGGTTTTAAAAGTCCACAACAAGAAAAGAAATACAAAACTACTGTCTATTTACAAAACACACAGGGACACAGTAGGGAGATGCCATTTAATTATTTAGTGTGTTCTACAGCCAGACATACCTCTCCCTCCTGACCTTG
The DNA here is from genome assembly GCA_902729485.2 of Mus minutoides. NCBI lineage: Eukaryota > Metazoa > Chordata > Mammalia > Rodentia > Muridae > Mus > Mus minutoides. Next base: position 245,381 of record CACVCL010015146.1, on the reverse strand, counting down.
ATCTCTGCACACAAGAGGCTGCAAGCAGAGAAACTTCCATGTGTCCCTTCTGGCAACCCAGAGTATAGAGCCTGCGCTGGATTTTAGCCCAGGCTCACCCACCACCATGTCTCAGCTCAGTCACACTCCATGCCTTTTTACCCAACACTGGCATCTTCCCCTGCAACCCCTCCTGAGACTGGGGTTCTGGCCAGATTCCTTGCAGAGGCTTTCTCTGACCTGCCTACACCACTATCATCATGATTTCTGTGTCCTCAGAGACACTGTCATCCCTCTCTCATGTGACACTGGCATTACTCAAGTCGCCGTCTGCCTCCCACCCATGGGCTCATTCAGACCTCCCTTACTAAGTGTGGATTCTGAGCCAGACATTTCAAGGGCTTTACGCAATGATGTACACTGATTGGAAGGGAGCCCGAGAGGGCTGTTTACACATTCCTTGTCCGTCCTCGAGAACTCTAGGCCTGAGCGTGACTGAAGCATGGTAAGGGCATCGGAGAGCAAGGGAGACAGAGACGGTGGTGACAGGCACGAGTATCTGTCACTTGCCACCTCAAGTGGGCAGAGTATGCGATGTGTTCTTTGGCAGCGCAAGCTCCTACAGGCAGCAGCTAGACCTCACAAGCTTGCCTGTGTATTCTTCTGAGAACAGCACAGGCCTTTCATACAGCGTTGGATAAGATTTGTGGCTCGCTCAGTTTCTGTGACTCGGTGACTGTCTCATGCAGCTGAAAGTCACTCTGTCCATCTTCCCAGCCTCAAGCGGCTACTCAAAGATCAGTCACTTTGGGTGTAAGCATAGACACAAGGCACTCAGAACGCCATCTCCTTGCAAGCTCTTTCTTCTCGGCAGATCTTCCTCAATGGAGCAGTGGTGACTGCCAGCTCCCTGAGGCCTTCCTGGCCAAGCTTGCCTTTGCTTTAACTCAGCAGCGACACAGGTAACCTTCAAGTCTTATAGACACCGATGCTTTACAGCTTGTGTGATCTGCAAGGTTGGGGTGTAAAGATGGAAGGGACTCAGCATGACTTTCAGAGAAAACGGATGAGCGTTCTACAGCTCGGCTTCAGAGAGAGGATGCCTTTATAAAGACACACAGAGGCTCAGTGGGCTCTCGGAACTGCCCATAGCAAGTGGATGAGCCGGTGAGCTTCAGGCATGGCTAAGAAGTGGTCCGTTCCAGTCAGGACTCTTAGAGCACCAAGAGCTGCCTTCTTTACGAATGCTCTGGCCCAGTGGCAGCGAGTGTGGCCTTCTGCCTCACCCCAGGACACCAGCCACACTGTCTTTCTGGTGTCTCAGGCTTCTTTCTCCCTTAGGTTGTTCTCAGCGTCACAATGTCTATCTGCTGAGTTTGGCCCTGAATTCATTCTGGCCACAGGCAGGGAGCAGACCAGGGCTGCTTCATCTTTTGGGAGCCCCATTGTGGCTGCAGAATGCTGAGGAAACTGAGAAACGCTCCTGGAGTGTGAAGCCTACACCAAGAGAAGCAAAGTCCACCAGGAGATAGAAAGATCCAAATAATCATAACATAATTTATTATTATTATTATTATTATTATTATTATTATTATTAATTTTGAAACAAGGTCTCATGATGTAGCCCAGTTCAAGTTAGGACTGTCATATAGTCAAGGATGATCTTGAATTTCTTGATCTGCCTGTTTCTACTTCCCAAGTGCTAGAATTACAGGAGTATCACCATATCTAGTTTTATTATGTGGTCCTTTGGGCATGATAGGTAGGCAAGCACTCTATTAACTGAGCTACATGCCAAGTTCTCTCTCTCTCTGTCTGTCTGTCTCTGTCTGTCTCTGTCTCTGTCTCTCCCTCTGTGTGTCTCTGTCTCTCTCTCCTTTCTGATTAGCCCAGACTGACCTAGAACTCACAACAGTCCTCTTACTTCAGTCTCAAAAGTACCGGAGTACAGGAGTATGCTACCATGCTTGGCTTTGGGGAAAATGTAAGCAGTGTTTTGCATCTCCTGGGTCTCTGGAGTTAGAGAGGCTGAATTGTTAAGTCTGCCACAGAAAGGGTTTCTAGAATGGTTCTTGTCTGCTCCCCTGAGGGTGATGACGCAGCTGCTTAGCATCCTGGCTCTCTCTGCCTCCATTTTCATTTCCCATCAGCACTAGCTGCTGTCACTGAAGACTCCAGTCCCCCCCTCCCACCCAACCCCCCCCCCCCCCCCCCCCCCCCCCCCCCCCCCCCCCCCCCCCACCGCAGGGATTCCAGGTTTTCAAACAGCCTCCTTTTTTAGCCAGCTGGAACCTCAAGTCTCCAGAGAGCACTGCCTTTTCATTTATGAATTACCACCTCACTCTAGCCCTCAACACCTTGCCTGGCCTCCTCTGGGGTCCCAAGCCTTTTCTTATGGCTATCACAGTGTGGCCCTGTCTCTGTTCAACTTCCTTTATAGAACATAGATTGCTACTTAGCAAGGCCTCCCTCTTACCCTGAGCCTTCAGGGCCACTGTACTGCTTCTACTGACTCATTATGGAACCTGGCTAGAAGACCTGACTCATTAATGATTGTAAGGCTGAGCTAGAAACACATATGCAGTTCTTCAGTTGAGAGTCTAAATGAGTCCCCAGAGGATCACAGCTGTCACCTTCTCTGCTGCCAACTGTCATTGCCTGGCTCTATCCTGGGATTGCTACTCACATAGCAAGGCAAAGTCAGCAAGAGCTTGTAAGTAGCACCACCGGGGAGAGGGAGAGGGAGAGACAGAGAGACACAGAGAGACAGGGACACAGAGATACAGAGAGAGACAGAGACACACACAGAGAGAGACAGAGAGACAGAGACACATAGAGATACAGAGAGAGAGACAGAGAGACAGACACAGAGAGACAGAGAGACAGAGACACATAGAGATACAGAGAGAGAGACAGAGAGACAGACACAGAGAGAGAGACTCAGAGAGAGACAGAGACAGGAATGCTTGACTGCCTCTTGACGCAGTGTGAGACAGTACAGAGCTCTGAGCTCCTCCGGCATTACAAATGCTAAGTGTCTGATTTCCTGGCATTTTGCCGCTTGTGTTAATTTATCCAGCTTACCTATTAAATTCCAAAGAATTAGATGCACAAAATACATTTTGGAGCTCACATCCTCACAAGAAAAATCCATGTTTAAAGGCTTTTGCTCTCCTGATATTAATACAGATGTCAATAAATAATGAAGTAGCATCTGACACTTGGGAAGCTGTTCCTTTGGCCTCACAGGGTTTACACACATTAACTACCTCCCAGCCAGCCCACCATTGTCTCTGAGCTGCCAAGATATCTCAAAAACACACCAGGACTCTCGATGTTGTTTGTTGTTATTTGCTGGGATTTTTTGAATGCATAAAGGAGAATTCTTTCTTGGCTTTTTTTTATATTCAGTATTATTAAATATTCAAAAGCTGACTTTTTTTTTGTCTCCTGAAGAAGAAAATTTTAGCTAAATCTCAGCCAGAGAATCTGACCCCAGAGGTATTATTTCTCTAGAGTGGAGGAATATCTTGCCTGTGTGCTTGTTTGTTTGCTTGTTTGTTTGTTTGTTGGAGACAGGGTTTCTCGGTGTAGCCCTGGCTTCCCTGGAACTGACTCTGTAGAGCAGAGATCAGCCCACCTCTGCCTTACGAGCAAATGCTGGGATTAGAGGTGTACTGGCTAGTTTTGTGTCAACTTGACACAGCTGGAGTTATCACAGAGAAAGGAACTTCAGTTGAGGAAATGCCTCCATGAGATCCAACTGTAAGGCATTTTCTCAATTAGTGATCAAGGGGGGGATGGCCTCTTGTGGGTGTTGCCATCCCTGGGCTGGCAGTCTTGGGTTCTATAAGAGAGCAGGCTGAGCAAGCCAGATCAAGCAAGCCAGTAAAGAACATCCCTTTGTGGCTTCTGCATCAGCTCCTGCTTTTTGACCTGCTTGAGTTCCAGTCCTGACTTCCTTGGGTGATGAATAGCTGTATGGAAGTGTAAGCTGAATAAACCCTTTCCTCCCCAACTTGCTTCTTGGTCATGATGTTTGTCCAGGCTAAGATAAATAGAAACCCTGGCTAAGATAAATTGGTACCATCATAGTGGGGTATTCCTGTGACAACCTGACCATGTTTTGGGGAGGACTGTGGAAGGACTTTGGAACTTTGGGCCAGAAGATCCATTCGGTGTTAAGAGCTCTGTGAGATGTTGTGTAGGAGCTTGGGAGATAATGTTGAGAACAGTGCAGAAAATGGAGGCCTGGCTTGTAAATTTTCAGAGGGAAAATTAAAGACTCTTTTCAGGGCCATTGCTATTTTGGATTGTGAAGATTCTGTGGTTCTAGTTAGCTGGGGCTGAAGAATCAGCTGTGATTAACAAGATACCAGAACTACTAAAGTGAAAACTTTTCCTTACTGTTACTATTGATGCTGGTTAGCTGGAGCTAAGAAATTAGCAGTGATTAAGAAGAGACCTGCCTCATTGAGGTGACATCTTCTGGGAAATGTTTTCTGAGAACACAGATGCTGTGTTCCAGAGATAGCCAAGGTTGTACCTTGTGCTGTGGCTGGACTTGGTAATGTGTAAGAGTTACCTAGGTGGTACTGGTTTTGAAGGCATGAAGGGATCCTGCAGAGCAGCTGAGACCATGAAAGCACTGTGAGAGGCCATGGAAGGCCATTGGTGAAGGTGCAGCCTAGTTGCAATTGATGGCCCAGGACTGAAGGGGTTGAGGCTTGGCACCATGAAGAGAGCCTATGAGAGGCTAGTGTTGAAGCCTAGTTATAGTGAAAGACAACAGCATTTTGGAGATGTCAGTATCATGAGACAACCACCAAGAACAGCAGCAGCAATGGAGTACAGGTATCTGGATCCTAGAGGACAACGTGTGTGCTACAAAGGGCATGGCTGGAGAAGTGACCCAAGCCCTTGGAAAAGCCCAGAAGATCATGAGTTGGATCCCAGACATTGGACAGTTTAACTTTTGCTTTTGATTCTGACTGTACCCTGATATTTTTCCCTCTTGTAGGAAGAAAATATTTTAGTGGATCCCACAGTTAAGAGACTTTTAATTGTAAAAAGACTTTGGATTTTAAAGGATATTGGATATTTTAAAAGGATTAAACTTTTTTTTTGTTTTGTTTTGTTTTGTTTTTCGAGACAGGGTTTCTCTGTATAGCCCTGGCTGTCCTGGAACTCATTCTGTAGACCAGGCTGGCCTCGAACTCAGAAATCCGCCTGCCTCTGCCTCCCAAGTGCTGGGATTAAAGGCGTGTGCCACCACGCCCGGCTAAAAGGATTAAACTTTTAATATGTAAAGACTGTGGGACTTTTAAAGTTATTTAAGATCTTGGGGATGAGTAAGAACTAAAGGTTGAGGCTTACTAGTGATGTATTTGTGTGTCAAGTTGACAAGGGGCCAATTGTACTGGCTAGTTTTGTGTCAACTTGACACAGCTGGAGTTATCACAGAGAAAGGAGCTTCAGTTGAGGAAATGCCTCCATGAGATCCAACTGTAAGGCATTTTCTCAATTAGTGATCAAGGGGGAAAGGCCCCTTATGAGTGGTGCCATCTCTGGGCTGGTAGTCTTGGGTTCTACAAGAGAGCAGGCTGAGCAAGCCAGGGGAAGCAATCCAGTAAAGAACATCCCTCCATGGTTTTTGCATCAGCTCCTGCTTTCTGACCTGCTTGAGTTCCAGTCCTGACTTCCTTGGGCGATGAACAGCTGTATGGAAGTGTAAGCTGAATAAACCCTTTCCTCCCCAACTTGCTTCTTGGTCATGATGTTTGTCCAGGAATAGGAACCCTGACTAAGATGAGAGGTAAGTGCCACTGCCTGGCACCTGAGTGGATAAGAGGTGAGTGCCACTGCCTGGCGCCTGAGTGGGGAATGTCTTGTTCTGCTTTCATGACAAAAGGACCCACAGCCAAGCTGCCCTCTGGAAGCCACCCACCACAGCAGAGTGGCACCCTCAGGGCCACTGACTACCCTCAGAACACCAGGTTCCACCCACATGATGACTGCATCCTCTAGACATGAAGGGTATGACCACGGGGCTAAGGTTATAGCTCTGTATTGTTTTGACTTTAGGTTTGAGTAGCCACACGAGACTTACAGTCACCAGCCTCTCTGCAAGAAGCAATCTTTGGAAACAAGAGTCCCGGCTACAAGCAAAGTGACTCCGTGACCCTGTTGTAAAACTCTAAACCAGGCAGTGGCAAGCAAGGCCAAAATAGAGCTCAGGGTATTTTTCCCTTTTTCTGATTCCATGTATAAGTGTGTAGTGTGTGTGCACATCTGCATATGTATGTGGGAGCACAAGCACACGTGCACACACAATGCTGGAAATCGTCTTCCGTTGCTCATCTGCCCTTTTCAATGAGGCAGAGTTTCTCAACCCAACCCAGAGCTCAAGTTAGTTTAGAAACTGGCCTGAGGGAGAAACAAAACAGGACCCGGGGCACCACAAAGAACCATTCTGGAAGGTGCACAGGACTCATATTCAGTGGTTAGGAATATGCAGGCCAGGACGGTAGGCCACAATAAGCTGCAAAGTCTTATTAAATCTGGAAATCTGTTCTCTCTGAAGGAGTCAGGTCCATATAAGGTGCCAATGTAACAACGTACTCTGCCAGAAAAACCTCTAAGCTCAAATACATGTTTTCCGAGTTGACCATTCTGCAACCATTTTGATTTTTGTGTTCTTGAAACCTGGCTTTTAAAAGGGGCTTCTTAGTTCTTCCAAACAGAAACATCCAATAACACTAGAAAAATCTGCAGAGCCCTGAGCTTGGGAAGGCTAGGGTTTGCCGTGTTAGCACACTGAGCTTGCTTCAAGGATAGGCGACTGCTTCCCACAGCCGCTGTGGCTCCAAAGACTTCAGTGCAGGAGTTCTTCTTCACCAGGCCCTCCATCTCTGCGATTCTTCTCACTGTGCACAAGGACCAAAAATCAGTTCAAAAGCCAGCTGTATAATGAACCCGAGATGCTACTGAATTTCACTGTGGCCTTAAATCCCATGTCTCAGACAGCCTAGCCATCTCAGCACCCAAGCAAATGATTCCGAACACACAGTTTGCACTTTCAAGCCCTATGAAGTCAGTGAATGATGCCTAAGGCTTCAGCTCAAACTGAAGACTACTGTGTGCTCTGAATTGCAGGGGGGTTATTTATTGTTAGTTATTGATTTTTCTCGTCCTTTTGAGACAAGGACTTATGTAACCAGACTGGCCTCTAACTGACTGTGTAGCTGAGGATGACTTTGAACTCCCAATTGCATAATCCTCATGACTTCACGCTGGCAAAACATGGCCACCATGTCTGGCTGGGAAAAAAAATTTTTTATAGTGTTTACAAAGTTTTCTGCTCTTAAAGAAACTTAATGGTTTGATTACAGAAAACAAAGACCCTCATCTCTCATATGTAAGTTTCAAGTTTGTAAATCTCTATGTAAAAAATGGTCGATTTAAAAAAATTGCTATTTAAGTTGCTGGCTAGAGTTTCATTAAAAAAAAAAATCATTAAATGAGTTCTGGCTTGGAATTAAGACAGAATTTCCAATTTCCTAAATAGCTCTAAGTATAATTCTGTCGTTTTGCATTATATATTTATGCAAAGTGCTATTTTCAAACATCGACGATTACAAAATTAAAATATCAATAAACTGAAAAACATTCAAGATTCCGGGTCCTACAGTATCAATTATTCAACCAAGTTTTGGGTGGTGTGCGTGCACACATAGTCACAGGATAGCTTGCAGAAGTCAGTTTTCTTTTTCCACAGTGTGGGTCCCAGGGATTGGCTTCAGGTTGCCACCTGAGCTTTGTGACAAGCACTTTTACCTACTGAGTCGCTTCACCTGTCCTCAGTTAAGACTTAATTCTCTATAGCAGGTGGGAGATAACTAAAACTGTTTCTATACAAGTAACTGTTTAGCAATCTCTGGTACTATGAGATGGCTTCATGGCTCTGAATATACAACACTTGGCCTTGATTATCTCTTAAGTATGTGAACTTTGTGGTTTGTGAATTGTATCTCAATCACATTGTTGGGGGGGGGGGAAAACTACTTTTCAATGTAAAGATAATGATACGAACGTGCAACTGTTACAAAAAAAAAATTACATAATGGAGACTGGGGATGTGGCTCAACTGGTAAGGAGCCTGGGATGTGCTCATGAAACCCGAGTTTGGATTCCCAGAGTCCATATGAAAAGCCAAGTGCAGTGGACATCCCCAGGGCCCATGAGGTGGAGAGTGCAGTGGACATCCCCAGGGCCCATGAGGTGGAGAGTGCAGTGGACATCCCCATGGACCATGAGGTGGAGAGTGCAGTGGACATCCCCATGGCAACCATGAGGTAGAGAGTGCAGTGGACATACCCATGGCAACCATGAGGTGGAGAGTGCAGTGGACTTCCCCAGGGCCCATGAGGTGGAGACGGAGCTAACTGGGCAACCAGTCTAGCCACATTGGTGAACTCTAGGTTCAGTAAGAGATCCCAGGTAATAACAGATCAAAACACATTGTATAAATTCATGAAATTTTCAAAGAGGAAATAAAGATATAAAAAGTTGGTTAGGTTCAGCTGTTAACTTGACACAAACCTAGAGGCACTTAGGACAGGGAGGCTCAACCGAGGACTTGCCTAGATCTGATTGAACTGTGGTGTATTTGTGGGCATTTTTTTAAACTGCTAATTGATGTAGGATGACCTAGGTCACAGGGGGAGGCACCATCCCTAGGAAGGTAGGCCTGAATTGCATAAGATGCGTAGCTGAATGTGACCAGGGAGGAAGCCATAAAGGGAATGGGGATGGCCGGTGGGAGGACAGGAAGGGTGGTGGAAGTGGGGTGGGGTCGAGGGAATGGGGATGGCCGGTGGGAGGACAGGAAGGGTGGTGGAAGTGGGGTGGGGTCGAGGGAATGGGGATGGCCGGTGGGAGGACAGGAAGGGTGGTGGAAGTGGGGTGGGGTTGAGGCAGTGGTACTGATTACTGATGATGAGCTGGGACGAGCTGACACTTGTGCCACCACAAGAGTCACAGTAGGAAGCAGCTGTGCTGGGGGAGAGAAGGAGTATTCAATGTGGATGTAGCATGCTTGCCTTCACAGAGCTCAAAGTACTGAGTCTTCCTCCTCAGAGAGCCATGCTGGCCTGCAGTGACTGCAGGGGTGACCTGCTCTAGCGAAGGAGCCCACTGAGGTGGCAGGATGGCCCAGCTTGCTGGATCCTGGTGTGGAGTCTTCTGCCTCACAGCTCCAGCCTCACTGTTGTCTTCTATCCAGGATGCTGGACAACAGCGTCCACACCCGAAGGACCTCACAACAACAGCTTTCTGGGCATGCTTCAGACGCTCGGAGCCAGTGGGTCCCAGCTGCCAGAATTCAAGCTCCCAAAGGCCGGATGACTGTCACAGCAGCCTGCAGCTGACATTTGGGAACCACTTAGATAAATTACCTTAAGTGGTTCTTTTAAAAGACTTTGTTCTGCCTCGTATCTGCTGCCCTGAGGAGAGGTAAATTATAGTAATCCGTCCTGGTTCTCTCCAAGACAGAAAAGGTCTTGCGTCTATAACCTTTACTCACCTCGGTAACATTTCTCCTGGAGTCCATATTCATCACTGCATACTCCGTCCACTGAGAAGGTGAGGCTGCAGAAGCTGTTGGGAGAGCCTTCTCATTGCGCTAATGCACGTGACACGGGCCAGTGCTCAGGTGCACTTGTGCCCTGGCCCTCTGAGAGGCATGGTATCCCCTGTGTGGGTAAAAAGCACACCATGCCAGGACAGAAGAAAACATAGCCCTTGGTGGCCTGAGTTTCATTTCCCATTAATGGCTGAATGGAATGGGTGAATTCTCAGATACATTTTAATCAGTCCTGAAATTACAGCAACGGTCACTTTAGAACAACCTCCTCTGAGTGAAGGAGACAATGGAAGCATGTATGTGCTGCAAATGTGTGTCCATGCATGCACATGTGTGCACATATGAACACATGTTACTAATAAGTCTGAGGTATATATATATATATATATATATATATGCACACATGTACATGTGTGTACACAGAGGCCTATAAATGCATGCATGTGTGTTCCTCATCCTTAGATACCCATATTTTTTTTTACCATTTTATTTATTTATTTTTATTTTATTTTCCCCTTGTTCTGGTCAACCCCGCTTGCTCCGCTCAACCCTGCTTGCTCCTGGCCGGCTCTGCTCGCTCCAGCCAGCCCCACTTGCTCCCAGCCGCCCCCATACGGCCCCCGCTTGTTCGGCTCCGCTTGCTCCGGTTGGCCCTGCTCGTTCCGGCCCCTTTCGGCCCCACTCGCTCTGGCCTGCTAGCTCTGGCCGTCCCTGCTTGCTCCGCTCCCTCCGGACAGCCTCGCTTGCTCTGGTTGGTCTCTCCGGTCCAAGGATTCATTTCCTATTATTCTTCATAAGTATGCTGTAGCTGACTTCAGACACACCAGAGGAGGGCGTCAGATCTTGTTACAGGTGGTTGTAAGCCACCATGTGGTTGCTGGGATTTGAACTCATCACCTTCGGAAGAGCAGTCGGGTGCTCTAACCCGCTGAGCCATCTCACCAGCCCCGATACCCATAATTTTTATTCCCATTTTTATGATACCTAAAGTGAGGCTGTGAGAATGGTGGTGTCTGTAAGTGACACTTGGAGGACACAGGAACCGAGTCAGCCGGCACACATGCTCTGTGCCTCCCGGATCCTCCACCAGGTGCTCTCTCCCTTCGACCTTAGTTCTGTATAGCTCTTCATGGCAGACTGCGGCTAGAGCTCTGGGTAAAGCCAAAGTGAGTGTACTTCTTGTCTCCAGCTCAGATGCTGCACCTGTGGGGCCCCTCGCATCAAAGCTGAGCGGCCTGGAGACCTGCCTAAGGCTGCTCTGCTCCCGGCAGTACCGCACACTGCGCCATCTCCTTCCTGCCTTGTGTTGGCTTCGTCTACCTCTCTTTATGTCCCTCATGCATGTTCACCTCTTCATCTTCCATCTGCTTCCTGGTCCCAGCCTAGCTGCATGAAGGAAGGCCTGATCTCTCTCTCTCTCTCTCTCAATCTCTCTCTCTTCCCTCTCCCTCTCTTTCTCTCTCTCTCTCTCTCTCTTTCTCTCTTTTTTTTTTTGAGGTCTCACACTATAACCCAGGCTGGCCTGAAACTTACTATGTAACTCAGGAGAGCCTCAAGCTCAAAGCAATCCTCCTGCTTCAGCCACCGAAGTGCCAGAATTACAATGTATAGCCACACCAGCATCAATCTCTTTCATGGAGCCTTCATAATCTACCACCTCAATCCTATCACCTAGGAGACTGTTCATCATATGAAAGTGAGAGGCATCAACACCCAGGTTGTAGCCCAGACTCCAGATTACATCCAGACAGTCTGTGATAATCTTTGCTTAAGGTCCATAACCTTGATTCCACCTTCAGAGTCTTTCCTGCCACATAACACAATACAGGGAAAGTTTTAGGGACAGACTGTGAATCCCACTGAGGTGGCTTCTCTGCCTATCACATCCCTCACTGTGAAGAGTTATATCTGAGGGGACAGTTGCTTCAGGGTTGGAATGCAACATAATTTAAATATAAAGCAACGGAAACAGCCCAGTCTCATGTCAGAAAGACAGTTTCCAAACTATGGCTTTTATGATGGGATGCACTAGGCAGCCGTTTAATGGCAGGACCAGCAAGACGCTCATCAGGTGAGGGTGCTTGATACTGAGCCCCATGACTGGGCCCAATCCCCAGGAGCCTTGTGGTGGAAGTCGAGAACTGACTTCCACAAGTTGTCCTCTGATGTCCACATATACATGATGCATTGTGTGACCATACACAAACACACACACACACACACACAATTTAAAAATATATTAAAAAGAAACATAGCTTCATATAAGTATCTGTAGAACAAATGTTTTTGTACACGATGCAAGAAAGTTAAGTGTTATTTATCTAAAGAAAGACGACAGATTTATATTATAGGTAGCACACAATCTGTACATGTGGGCATATTTATAAGTGCTATGTTTGCCTGTGTTCTGTTGCCAGCAATATCGTCTCAGCATAGGAGAGTCATAAAGAAAACATGTTACTTTGTGCGTGCTTCCAGGGGTCAGGGTTAAAGGGCAGAGTCCCCAAGACAGTGTATGTCATCACAGGGTAGGAGACAGGAAGGACTCAAGTGTATGTCTGGGTCTTGCTCTCTCCCTGGGCTACTTGGATTCAGTAGTGTTCCCCAACCAGGAAGCCTTTTGCCCTGATCAGCTCCCAGATGGAATCTCTACTTCTTAGAACGTCACTGGAGGGGGGTGGGGATTTGATGAAGCCCCAGACAACCAGAGCAGAGCCAATGCACACAGACTCTCAGGAGGAGACGCAAGCTGCCGTCACCTATGGTAGCTGTACAGGAGGACCACAGTGATGTGGCACACAGAGGCCCAGGTATGGGCTACCCTGGTCCTGTCCCAGTCACACCCTTAAGAAGGGGAACCCCTGTGCCTTAGACTCTCTCTCCCTCCTTCTGCAGATGGGAGGGCAATGCTGGCCTTATGACATCCCTCTCTCAGGCTTCTCAGAGAGTAAAATGGAGTGATATACAAATGGTTTTTAGAGTGGGGCCTGGCACAGAGCCCAGCATAGTGTTTTTATGACAAGCTGTTCAAGAATAAATGGATGAACCAGAAGTGGGGGGAGGGGGGTCCATGCTCGTTAACCAAGCACTGAGGGGGTAGAGGCAGGAAGACCAGCAGCAGTTCAAGGTCATCCTTAACTTCATAGTGAGACCGAGGGCAGCCTGGACTGCATAAGACTATCTCAAAAAACAGGAACAACAAGAAGCCCAAATACTACATAGATGGAATATAGATGGTACTGTTCCAGGTGAAAGATAAAGCCACTTCTCAGGGTCCTACAAGTCCTCAGAACAGGGTTAAGAAAGAGGTCGTGTAGGGTCCAAGTGTCCCTAGGTCCTCAGGAGTGAGGCTGTGGGTAGCTGGGCCCGGCCAAACATGGTCCCCTCACCCTGCATCTAGTGTTTCTTCTGTGGTCGCAACCCTGGAAGGAAGCAGCCATCCCATGGAGGCAGTGCGTCTAAGCCCTGTTGCTCGTCCACATGGGGACCCTTGGAGCCTGAGTGGCTGAGTGACAGACAGACAGCCGCTGGGAGCCAGGGATGGCTCTCAGCTCTTTCTTTCTTTGAGACCTCCGACTTCCCACATCTGACCTCAGGTGTGAGAGCTGGAGCTGCCTCTACCAGGCCTTGACCCTGCCTCTCTCATGTGCAGCTGGGAAATAAGTCAGGACCAATCCTCGCCAGTTGTCCCAGGAGCCCTGAGTCACTTTGGGCAGGAGCCATTTTCCAATGCTCACCCTCACAGAAACACAAGAGGCTTTTCAGAGGGAATTGTGATGAAATGCCAAGGGAAGCTCTGGGCCAGGATTCTGGGAAAGGAAAACTCAGACCTCCCCATGACTAACCGAACCGGAAGCCGAGGAAGGAAATAGTGAATTTGTACTAAATCTCTGCTCTTGGAGCCAACACGGAGCCCTTGTGTTTTTCTCTGCTCTGTCCTCGGCAGGCAGGCAGGCAGTGGGGGAACAGAGCCTGAAGAATTTTTCCTCCTCATTCTAGTTCTAGCTCCTGATTTCTTACTTTTCTCCTAAAGGTCAAGCGCAATGATCAAGCCTCCCACAGAAATATCTGCCTTCCACACAGTGTCTGAAATGTCATTGCCAAAAATGAGAGAAGCCGTGGACAGTGGGATCCTGGTGTCAGTCTGCCCACACAGACCCTGTCACGAAGCTGGCAGAAGCAAATGCCGTGGTCCTCTCTGTAGGGTGTCTGCTTCCTTGCACCCCATCTTTTGACTACATATACTCATCAGACCTGTGGTGAATTATTTATTGGGAGTGATGTGGGAGCAACGTGAGCATAAGGGGACGTTAGAGGTATAAACAAGGTTCTTCTGTATAGCCCTGGATATCCTGGAACTCACTTTGTAGACCAGGCTGGCCTCGAACTCAGAGATCCACCTGCCTCTGCCTTCCGAGTGCTGGGACTAAAGGTGTGTGCCATCACAGCCTGGCTTCTTTCTCCCCTTTTAAGGACAGGCTGATTTCAAACTCACAAGTCTCCTGCATCAGCTTCCGGAGCGCCAGGATTTCAGACCCGAGCCACCATGCTCAGCACCTTGATGCTTTATAAATGTGCCAGTTCACCCATTACCTGCCAGGATGTAGTCGGTGGATACACAGATCCTGGGGAAGCCTATATCCCAGGCAAGCAAGCTGAGGCTCAGCTTCCACATCTGGCTGCTGGCCCTGCCTGGCAGAGCCGAGAGAGAAGAGGGGCTTTGCCGATCCTCAGCTAACAGGCAGTGTGGTGGTTAATATTCATTGCTGGCTTTACGGGGTTTAGGATCACCATGGTAACTACCTGTGGTCATGTCTGTAAGGGGGAGCATCAGCAATCATTTTCTGCTTCCTGATCGTAGATGCAATGGGACCAACCGTCTCAAGCCCCTCCCCCATACCTTCACTGCCATGATTGACTGTGTCCTCTCAAACTGGGAGCCAGAATATAACCTTCCTTCCTCAAGTGACCTTCTTCAGGGGTTTGATCATAGTGACAAGAAAAGTGACCAATATAAACTGGGCTGCAATTCTGAGGGCTAGCCCTGCCTTCGTGCACTGACCAAAGGCTAGCCCTAGCTCCACAGGAACTCGATATATGATTCATAACTAAGCCTGTTTCAGACCGAAGCCTCCTGCCCCAGCTCAGGGAACACATGGCTCCTGCCCACCTCTGCTGTCGGGTGCCCCTAGAGCCCTCAGAGAGATGGTTTGGAAGAGTTAACTCAGCTTCCAACACTCAACGCCTGAGGAGCCATTTGAGAAGCTGTTTCCTCTTGCAGGATGAGCAATGGCCAACGCTATTTTTGGTCCCTTTCCCAATGTTTGCCCAGCATTAGTGAATCACTGCTGTTTGTCCTGGGTTTCCGCTGCTGTTGTCTTTGGAAGCTCTGGGTTGCGGATTAGATAGAAGGCGACAGGAGCCTGAATCCAGGGGGGTGCCATATGCAATGCCGACTGTCCGGCCGAGTGAGCAGCCCTCTGGGATCAGAGTCCTGCTCTAGGGAGGCTGGTCTACCAAGAGGGACTCCAGCTCTCGAGTGACGCAGCTTTTACTTCTGCATTTCACAATATCCACCTTGGTTTATCTAGGGAGGTACAGTTTATGGTGAGAACACAGTCTTCTCTTGCACTAACTTGTTCATTTTAGCACCAGGTTGCTTTTTCCTGCCAAACCCTGATTATTGCTGCGGTGGCCTTTGGTACTCATGTCCCTGAGCTCCGTACATGGCAGGGGCTGTGAGTTTTATACCCACGACCCAGTCTAGGCACCTGATGCCCTGAACTGAGTTACTCAGAATTCCAGACGTAGCAAATGCATTACATCAGTCTGATCTAAGAGAGTTGAATTTTAGAGTCAACATAGCCAGACCAGGCTCCTGACTAGCGATCACTACAAACACCCTCTGTGTCTTCTGTTGGAACATTCATAACAAAACCCTGCAAGCCAGTGGGGTTTGGGCAACAGAGGTCCTCACTGTCCTGAGAGCTGAAAGTCCAACAGGTGAGAAGGCTGGTTTCCCCTCAGGCTGGTGACTGCCTTCTAATGCCCTGGAACTCTGCTCCTCTATGTGTCCGTTTGTATCCTGATCTCTTCCCATGAGAACCTCAGTCACCCTGGATTAGGGGTGCCCCAAGGACCTCACACTAGCAGACAATTCCTGCAAAGACCCCATCTCCAAATACTGTCACATTCTGAGCTCCTGAAGGTTGAGCCTTCAGCATGTGAGCCTCAGGGAGACATCATTCGACCCATAACACCCCATTTCTCAGATGGTGAAACTGAGGCAAAGAGCACACAAATTACACAGTGTTTTGACCCAGGAAAACAGTCCTAAGTGTCCACTGTCCACCTCTACCCCGTTGTGCCAGGGTGTCACACTGGGCCATGGCACTGACTCATCCTGAGACTACAATGCTGGACATCAGGAAATGAATGAGCAGAGACTCAAAGGTGCAGGAACAGAGCCAGCTTAATGTCTCTACCCAAGGCTAGAAAATGAACAAAGAGCCTCAGGAGGCCATCTGTCTGGTCACTGCAGAGTAGAAGCTATCGTTTTATGAAGAAGACCCCGAACCTGTCTGAGGGTTCTGTGAGAACCACTTGTTAAGTGCTATGACTAATTCTGGGACGATGCCTTCTCCCAGGGCCCACAGGAGCAGGAGGAGGGGGAGAAGCAGGGCCAGTGACCCTCCGTGTGTGAGGAGGTGACACCCAGCTGCAGCCTCAGGTCTTGACTTGAACTGCAGCTGCCCAAGGACCAGGGCCAACAGAGGACCCAGAGCACCATCCGAGCTACGCTGTGGTCCATCCCCCATCAGGGACATGGCCAAATACCCAGAGGCTTAAATTCCAGACTGATTTCATCTCTCCAGTGGTTTGTGAAAGCTGGGTTAGAGAAGAAATAAAGACGTCATTTCAGATGAATGAGGGTGGGGAGTGGGTCTTAAGAAGGCCCCAGAGGCTGGCTTTACCATCTCCAGCTTCACGGCTGCACTGGGGGCTCAGACAACTTGGCTGTGAACCAGATCATCTGTGTTTCTGGTCGTAGAGACTCAGGATGGAGGAACTGCAGCTCCACAAGAAAGATGTGAGAGTCTAAGAACTGTCTACCCCTAAAAAGACTATGTGGGACCTTGTTGTGCCCCAGGCTGGATAAAATGGGTCCTGGCTTGGGGTGCAGATGGACTTTAACTACCTATACCCATAGCTGGCAATGCTTTACCTCACAGGGGAGCCTGATTCCGGGTCCAGAAAACAAAGCTGACACAAACTTTCATCACTGCACCTGCCTCTAGCCCTGAGAGAGCTAAGATCAGGTTTGTATACAAAGTAGCCCAGGGCTAGTGCCCTGCCCAGTCAGAGCTGCACAGGTTACTACAGCTTTGCATTCTTCAAGAAAGCAGTCAGGCTCATGGCCTTCCTGGTTTCAAGCTCTAAACAGCTGGTCAGACTCAAGCGTTGGGAAAGGGCAGCTGCAGCAAGCACAGGCAAGCTTTTCCTGAACTCTTCCCGTGATGCTCTGAAAGCTGTCTCTCAATGATACAGCACTGAACCACCACTGCACACTCTGCGCAGGACAGAGCTGACAGCATAGTCTTACCAAAGCCCTCCCCCGAACCAAACAAGACTGGGGCCCAGGTCTACTGCACAAGGTGAGCTGCCTGAGCGCAGACTGCAGTGTTCCAAACACAAACAATTGGAGGAGCCAGGGAAGGGTTTGAGTCGGGCGGCTATGCTTTCGGGAGTTTTCCTTTGGTTGGTTGTGGATTTTGTCTTTTAGCCGGGGACCTGCACTGGACTATTTTCTCTGTGACCTCGTTTAGTGTCCTGGTTAGTTTTTGTCAGCTTGATACAAGCAAGGAATCATCTGAGAAGGAGAATTACAGACATATGTTAACGTGTCAAGTTCACATAGTGCTGCAGATGGAACTCAGGAGACAGACATGGGGATGAAGGTCTCAATTGACAAAATGTCTCCATCATATTGGCTTGGGGCATAATCTTGATTAAATGGTTGATATGGGGGGGTCCAACCCACATGGACAGTACCACCTCTGGGCAGGTTGTATAAGGAAGCAGACTGAGCAAGCCATCGGGAGCAAGCCAGTAAGCAACATCCCTCCATGGCTTCTGCTCCAGGTCCTGCCTCGCTTTCCTGAAATGACTGAACTGTAAGCTGGAAGATGAAACAAACCTCTTCCCTCCAACATTGCTTTCAGGCATGGACTCTTATCATAGTGTTAGAAAACAAACCAAACTCTCAGTTTTTGTTTTTTTCTTTCTCTGCACCCAACGCTTGATGCATTTAGGCAAAAACTGTACACCGAGCTGACGTCCCAGTCCCGTCCCCCAAGCTATCCTTGCTACAGGTGACAGAACAGTAAAGGCAGGTGCCCCCCCTCTACAGTAAAGTCTGGGTGCTTCAGAGAGACCTAAAGGAGACCCTTGAAGACTGGCTTTCCAGAGAAGCCAAGTGGAATTGAGAGACAAGAGAGTTCGAAGTCTTAGCGAGGTTTGCTAAACCTCAATATAACAACTGAGATCGCCAACAAAGCAAGAGAAGCAAAAGAAGACAGGCAAGGGGATGAAGGTGCTGAGGATGGGTTTGAGTGTAATCATTTGGGAGAAATATAGATGCTTTCCTTCCCACAGCTGATTCAGTGCCTATGTAACACCCACAAAGCCCTGGGCTCCGTCTGCAGCACTATATGAACTTGACACGGTGGCATATGTCTGTAACTCCAGTATTTAGGGATGGAAGCAGGAAGATCAGGTGTTCAAGGTCACCCTAAAATTCACCGTGAGTTCAAGGCCAGCCGGAGCTGCATGACAAAACCCCACTAAGGGATAGCTTACAGAATACAAGTTTGAAGCCTGGTCTGGTGGCACAAGACTGCAATCCCAGCTATGCAAGAGGCAGGGGTTGAAGGCTCCTGCAGTGAAGGTTTGTGTGGGATACATAGTGAGTTTGGGTGGCTTAAGGAGATGGTCTTGAAATAAACAATAGAGGGCTGAGGATAGCCCATGGGAGAGCATTTGGCTAGCATGAGTGGGCCCTGAATTCAATCTCCAGTATGGAAAGAGAAAAGAGCAAGAGTTGAGTCCTCACAGCAGACTGGTGTCCCAGATGGATGCTAGGCTGGCTCAGCGCCTGGTGTGGCTGTCTCCTGCTCACAGACAGTGCCTACTTGATGGTTCCCACATGGCAGGACAAGGGCAGGAGCTCTCTGAAGTCTTTCTTATGAACACTAACCAGTTCACGGGGCTCCTCCATCCTTATGCCGTCAGACTGCCCCAACGTCCCTACCTGCTCATACTATTACTTTGGAGGGGACTTTCTGATGTGAATTATTTCTGGGGGAGGCAAAAATCAGTGACTGGCATCTGCCTCCCACAGCAGCTTATGAAGGTGACTTGCAGCTCAATAACTCTCTCGTTCAGCGTGACTTCTGTTCATTAGCCCTTGTCCTCGCACCACGAGGACTGCACTGGCCTCTTTCTTCTTGTTGCTTTGGCTTCTTTCTTGAGATCCAGATGCATCCCTCAGTAGTGGCACCATCATCAACTGCTACAGAACAGACCTGCAAAATGCAAGAAGGGTCTGTGAATGCCAGCCTCTGAAAAAAATGGACCCTAGGAACCAATCAGGGTGGCCAACCGGAGGCAAAGGTCTGTCTGCCTGGGGACCACTGGTCAGCTAGTTTTCTCAGGTGTAAAATGGGGGTCAAAATAGCATCTGGTTTAGCAGGTTGGGATGAAGAGATGGGTGGTACATGTAAAGGCATGGTACCCAATCTCCAGGAGATGGAGTCAGTATTGCCACCCTGCTGGTTGGAGAAAACATGGCTCCCAACACGGCTTGCCCATGCCTTAGGGGAACGCAGCACCCACAGTCTGTATTTCTTTCTTTTTTCTTTCTTTGTTTTTTTTTTTTTTTTTTTTTTGGTTTTTTGAGACAGGGTTTCTTTGTATAGCCCTGGCTGTCCTGGAACTCACTTTGTAGACCAGGCTGGCCTCGAACTCAGAAATCCCCCTGCCTCTGCCTCCCGAGAGTGCTGGGATTAATGGCGTGCGTCACCACACCCGGCTCAGTCTGTATTTCTGATCTGGAGACAATGTGCTCCGAGGATGGAGCGGGCCTGTGTCACTCCTATCCCTAACCCTGGCAGCTTCTTGAAAATTCTTCAATATATGTATTTCTCTAATACATAGACACTTGGAACCAGCATAAGCCTGGGCAGGTTCTCAAGGCAGGAGGAGGTAAGTTCATATGGATGGTCCATGTGGCTGGGGGTGGGAGGTGGGGGAACATAGAGATGTACCTAGGAGATGCAGCATGCCGGGGCTCTCTGTAGTGACTAAGACCAGGAAGTAAGGTCACCATGTATATATAGCAGTTGCAAGTTACATTTCAAGTTTCTTTATGTCTTTCTTCCTTCCTTTCCTTTCTCTTTCTTTCATTCTTCCTTTTCTCTCTCTCTTTCTCTCTTTCTTTCTTTTCTCTCTTTCTCTCTTTCTTTCTTTCACAGTACCACAGATCTGGAGACTGAACCTAGGGTTTTATTCTAGCTGACAGTCTGCCCCTGAGCTGTATCCCCAGTCCCTTCTTTTTCTTTTTAAGGTGAGCTCTGGCTAAGTTATTCGGGCTAACCTTGAACTTACAATCCTCCTTCCTTAGCCTCCCAAGGAGCTGAGAGTACATCATCTTTGATTATTTTAGCTTTAATTGCTCAACTTTAAGTTGCAAAAGTAATACAAGCGTGTGGTAGAAATTCAACTAACTAACACATAAAAGGAAAGCAAAACACATTCTCACCCCAAACCTTTACCCTGGTCACCAGAGAAGCCCCTATGTATGATTTTCTGGTTCCCTCTACATATCCCATGCATGAAAAGGCCCAGATCCTTATTTTTGTTTTACCTGAAATAAATCCCCAGTATATGTAACTGCTTTTTTCCCCCTTAACAAAACATGTCCCAGTGACAGACAAATAGAGTCGTAGCCGGCTCCTCTGACAGCCTAGCAAGGATCACTGCATGGTTGCACCACAGGCTGTATGAATGTCTCTTGCTGACCCCGTAGCACTCTTTCAGGGCCTGCTATGATAAACAGCCCAGTGAAAGCCATTGTGATGCATGGATGCCTTTGCTTCTGCAAACATGTCAGACAGAGCAAAGCCTTGGAACAGCTTCATCACAGCCATGTTCCTGTAAGATTTTGACAGAGATTGCTAAACTGCAAACACATTGCATCAGTTCAGGCTCCTGCCAACAGTGCGGGGCTGTGTGGGCTTTCTCCTGAGAGCCGCGCTCAGAAGTAGACGCTGCTTTAAACTTTGCCAGCTGTGTGAAAGCACTCCAGGCTAGGAGCTCCAGCGCCTCAAACATCCTTTCAAAGGAAGATGGTCTTGTCTCATTTTCTATATTGGTCTGGAAGAGTTAGATGCTGAAAAGGGTTCTCATCGCTCACAAACAGTGGACTGGGTGCCTTTTTGGATTCCTTGTGTCAGGTGTGCTCTGACCTGGCTCCTCATTTGAGTCATAAGGCACATGTATCCCTGCGCTTTCTTCCAGGTTCCTGCCCCATGGGTTAGGGCACCAAGATCTGGGGGTATCTTGGGTTTGAGTTTTGTTTCTGTAATTTTTGAGACAGCATCTCTAACAACCTCGTAGATAGGTGAGAATGGCCTTGAACTCCCCATCCCCTGTTGTGATTATAGTGTGTGTTATCATCAGCTCTTCGGGCTTCTCTGTAGAAGTCCCCAGGGGATTCCTTGGTGCCCAGCTTATCAACTATCAACATATCCGATGCAATGGTTACAAGGGAGGGTTTGAGTTTTCAAGCTTCCAACAGTGCATTGTACCCACTCCCCAGGATGCTATCAGTCTATTGTTCCCCTACCTCATGCTATCTCAGAAAGAGGGCGTATGAGCCTGAGCAAAGCAAGGACCAGGTGGACCCACTCACTAGACCTAAGCCCAGAGATGGTAGATGTTCAGCTCAGCTCAGGTGTTCCCTGTTCTCCTGGTCACCTCTCCCTTTGTGGGTGGGGGAACTCCAGGCTCTGGCTCAGGACAGATAGAGGTGACACTCCTCTTTTCTTAGGGCATCTGCAGGTGACCTTGGCCTCAGTTTCTGTACCACCCTAAACCAAGTCCAGCTCTTTAAGAGAAAGCCAAGTGTTCTGGTGGTGGGGAGGAAGCTAGTTTCTCTAGACCCAGCTGGGACCCTTTCTTCCTGATCATCCTGGTCTGCTTTGCATCCATCCCATGTAGGTGTGAGCTGCACACGTGGATTAAATGCATTGTTTATAACTGAGTTCACTTTCCATCGCATACCCTGCTCAGAAGCCAGCATGGCCTACAAAAGTCTTCTTCTCTGCAAAGGTCAGCGATGGGGTAAGTCCCTACGAGCTGGACAGTGGTCTAGCCTCCCTCTCTGGCTCAGGAAGGAGTCTTTCCCAGCAGGGGCCTGATGACAGGGTAAGGATGTTTCATAACTGAAAACCCTTCTTAAACACTGTTTATAAGTCATGCCACTTTGAGCTTAATGAGCTAGGGCCACTGGTGTTGCGTAATCGTCCCCAGAAGCACTGTGGAACTCAGCCTATGTATGAAGAGGAGCCGAAGGAAGGAAAGACCAAATGTAAACTTAGAAGTAAAACTGATTTGTGGATTGTAAAACTTACTTTCAAAGCTTCTGGCGTTATAGGTACATCTGGGACAACCCAAACTTCTCACTTTAAAATTTTTATTTCATTTTAAATGTCTGTGTGTGTGTGTGTGTGTGTTCATGAGTGCAGGTGCCTGCAGAGATACAGGCAGTCATGGGCCACTACTGGGTCCTCTGTGAGATTATGCTGCATTCTTAACTGCTGTCTTCCTAAAGATGTGTGAGAGCACTCTAGTTTACCACAATCTCTCATGCCAGGATTTCAACACAAGTGGCTAAATTGCTCGGCAAACACATTCTATCAACTTGAAAGGGCCTTCCCTTTAGACTGATACTTTTTCTCCAAAGCTAAGGCTCAAGTTGGCTGCAAACTACCCTCCACCCCATTGGTAGGTAGTGATCCTGATATCTCTAAGGGATGAACCCCCTGTACTAACCCTCCTAGGTGCCCCTTTCAAGGGTGATGGGGAAGAGGCTATGATTCCATAGCCTTCTGACTTACCACATTGTATCATTATAGCCTTATTGGTGGGTGGAAGTTAAAGACGAACTTAGGATGAGGCCAGCCTCAGACTAGCCAAGCATAACGTTCATTGTCTCGTCTCCCTGTTTCTATCTACCACATGCTGGGATTCCGGGAGTGCACCACCATGCCTGACTTGTGTAGTTCTGGTTAGACTCAGGCCTGCAGCCAGCCAAGTGTGATACAGCTCAGCCTCAGCCCTGTTATACCTCTTAGAATAGAAAAACAAGAGGAAGCAATGGAGTGTCAGAGATGGTAAGTGAATTCAGACTGATTCTCCTCTTCACCCCGGGCGCCTCCAAGCTCCCCTCTGATTGGCCAGGCTGACTTTAAGAATAGGAACTCATCTACCCACCCTGCTCCAGCCGCCCCAACCCTCTGTGCTTCGTCCTTCCTCTCCATCACAGAAATCATCCCACAGCGTAGGAAATCTTTTAACTGCTCATGGGTACCTTTCATAAGGCATACATCCAGGGCCTGCATCACTCCACACTGGCATGGAAGACGTGCCAGCGCACCTTGAATGATAACAAATATTTGTTCAATGACTGCACAGCGAGAATGTTGCCCAAGCTCTATGTTTGCTTTCTCTGGGGAAGATTGCGATCTCTTCACGCCTCTGCTCACCAATGCTCCTTCCAACCCTCCTTTCCTCCAGTGTTTCTCTGCTGGCCGTGGTTGTGGTTGTGGTTGTGGTTGTCGCTGCTGCTGTCGTCGCTGTTGGTGGTGGTAGGTTTGTCTTGTGTGCATCAAACTTTCTGTAGTCTGAGAAGAGGGACCCACAAATGAGAAAATGCCTCCATCAGTCTGTGGGCAAGTCTGTGGGACATTTTCTTGATGGATTAATGTGGAATGGCCCGGCCCACTGTAGGCTGAGCCACCCCTGGGCAGGTGGTTCTGGGTTGTGTAAGAAAGCAGGCTGAGCAAGCCAGGAGAAGCAAGCCAGTAAGCAGTGCCTCTCATGGCTGCTGCCTCCACTGCTTCTCTTCCTGTTTCCGGGCTCCCTGCCCTGAGTTCCTGCCTAGACTTCCCTCCATGGTGAACTATAAACCTTAAGCTGACACGCACCTAGTTTGATTTTGGTCATCGTCTTTACCCCAGCATCAGGAAGTAAAGCTCCCAACCCTTCCCCGCTAACCCCTGAGTTCAATTCCTGATTCTTGGAATTCATTTTTCCAGTGAAGGTCCTTAGCAGAAAATTGTTTTTGCTTTTATGTGTCTGAGAAAAACAAAAACAACAAAACAAACCAAAACAAAAAATTCATTTTCCTCTGATTTGTTTATTGAAACAAGGTCTTACTTTGTAGCCCAGAAATACTGTCCCCAAACCCAGATATCCTCCTGCCTGAGCCTCCCACGTGCTGGGATTGTCTACCAGCAACCACCCCAGCTTGGCTCCCTCTGATTCTTGCACAGTGTTTGTAAGCAGAGGTCACTAGGCTATCGGTTGTTCTGAGCAGGTTGCCCTGCATAAAGGAGCTTAGGGTCACAGAGGTAGACCAGAGTGGCCAGCTGCCTTCCTCTCTAACCCCATTGCTAGAAGCCAGCCTGACTCTGGACTTTCCCAGGCTCCTGGCTCTGAACCCAGCAGCATGCTGTGTATAGCCTTTCAATGCACACTTCATATGCAGCTTCATTCACAGGGGCCAGGAGCCACTGTGAGCAGATGGGAGGGCCTGCCCGCTCTCCTTGGTGTGTCTTCAAAGGCAGCAACTCTGTTCCTCCAGAGAAAGCAGCTTTCCCTCAGTGCACCACAGCGTGTGGTTCAGGCCCTTACCATCCTTCACTTCTCTCTCCTCTTTTCTTCTTGCCAGATTCTATTCAGAGGCTTCAAGTGCGCGCTACTTTTCTCGCTTTGCAGCGGGTCTGATGCGCTTCTTGTTGCTATGACAGCTGACACTAGCAACTTGAGGAAGGAAGAGCTTATTTCAGCTCACAGTTTGAGGGGTTGATCTGCTATAGCGCAGAAGGCATCGTGGAAGATGCATGGGGCAGTGAAGTGTAAGTTTCACGTTGTGTCATGTGATGCAGATTCACGTGATGTTTTGCCAAGGTAAGACCTGTGGGAGAATGCCTACTGTTTGGAGAGAGTATAACTAGGACTCAGCAGACACTAATAGGGTGTTTGCATAGCTAGCCTTGCAATGCTTTGTTGGTCTCGAGTCTTTGCTGATCAGAGGAGCATGGCAGAGAACTTCTCCATACAACCCAGGTCTGGTTGCTCCCATCGACTCCTGCTGACTCGGCAGAAGCTTGACAGCTTCTGCTGGATCGTGCTGCCGCTGTTCATTCATGTTTGGTATCCTGACGCTACTGAACTGAGCTGCTGGTAGCCTGACAACAAAGGTTGGAATCACTCCTAAAGAACTACTTCTAAATAGTCCTGTTTACCATCTTTTCTCCCCTAGCTTTGGATGGTGGGCTAGAAGGACGTTCAAAGCATTTGAGAACCCCTATTAAAGTAGGTTTTGAAAAATCTAAGCCTAAAGGGCAGCTGGTCAGAGTGTATCTGCAGTCACAAAGCAGAGATGAGTGCCGACGACTGTCTTGCTCTCTCCTTTGGTTCCTGGGCTTCAGATCATGGAATGGTGTCATTCATGTTTAGGGTGGGTCTTCCCACCTCAGTAAACTCACTTTAGAAACCTCCTCCCCAGAGGTTGGTCTCCTAGGTGCTTTTTAGATCCTGTCAAGTTGACAATCAATAGTAACCACCATAAGGCATTTGCTCCTATATGCAGAGGTGGAATTGACTTCCCATCAGCCCAGAGAGGACTAGAGGCTGCTATACAGAACTGATAATGAGACCAATCTGCAGAGGCAAAACTCAATTCCAACCCATGGGCCAGACAGGAGCGTCACCAGGACGACGGTTTAGTTTGTTCTACACTGGTGATGAGACATAGCTCTCAGGTCTGTCTGTAGGATCTCTCTGGAGAAGCCCCT
The DNA here is from genome assembly GCA_902729485.2 of Mus minutoides. Lineage (NCBI taxonomy): Eukaryota > Metazoa > Chordata > Mammalia > Rodentia > Muridae > Mus > Mus minutoides. The sequence goes on along the minus strand of CACVCL010015146.1, from coordinate 219,617 downwards.
GAGTTGGAGGACTGAGGGAAGAAGTTTACCCTCATTCATACGGTAGTAGTATCTAGTTCCCAGGGCCCAGCTGGAACACAAAGGGAAAAGCCGGCTAAACATACTTTCTCTGCCGGAGCTAGGACCCCTGGTGTGACCTCCTGGCACAGGCAGCACTGGCACCCTGGTCACCAGCACCCCCCCCCCATCACACATTCTCTGGGCTTCCACCCTGAGAAGGGTGTGGAGGGGCTTCTTAGCCTCTGTCCTTGTGAGCCAGCCCCTGTGACAGAGTCCTTCTGCAAACCCATGTGTTTCTCTTGCTCATTGCTTCTCTGGTTAATTTTGATAAATGTGGTCACTTGGTCCAAGGCCCAGCTTTCCCACCAGGACTTTCTGGTCTCTCCTTCTGCCAGAGCAAGTTCTGGTCAGCAAGTGATGCTCATCTCTCCTTGACGACTGAGCCTGAGCCGAAAACAGCAAGTTCTTTGTCTGCCCAAGTTAACTCCACCTCCCCTTCTCTCCAAGAGCTTGCTCCCAGCAAGCAGTAATTATTAGACTTTTCAAAACTAGTAATTATTCTAATAAACATATTTTATTCTTGTGCATGCTTTATGCACAGGGTGGAACTCCTGGCTTTCCGTATTTATCAATTATTTGCCTGGATTAAGTTTTAAATTAAATTACATTTATACCATTAGTCAGGTGGAAGGCAGAATAAATTGGCTGCTGCAGGAGCATCTTTGTTCTAGATTGCGAGACAGCTGGATGAAGTATGGATGGAGCAAGGGTGGAGCAGGAATGGAGCACTGATGGAGCAGGAATGGAACACTGATGGAGCACTGATGGAGCAGGGATGGAACACAGATGGAGCATGGGTGGAGCACAGGTGGAGCACAGGTGGAGCAGAAATGGAGCAGTGATGGAGCAGGGATGGAACACAGGTGGAACACAGATGGAGCATGATGGGTGGACCAGGGAGGGAGCAGGGATGGAGCACTGATCGAGCACAGATGGAGCACGGGTGGAGCAGGAGTGGAGCAGGAATGGAGCACAGGTGGAGCACAGATGGAGCACAGGTGGAGCATTGGTGGAACAGGGATGAAGAGATCTAAGAACGGTGTTCCGTTCCATTATGCTGGCTTTCAGCTGTCACTAATAACTGAAGATTCACCATCATTTTTGTCTGTCACCATTTGGAAACTGCAGCTTAAGACTGGTGACCCAAGAGTCCAGTGTCCTCTAGAGAGAGCTTTCTTCAGTTATGCTTTGTTTAATTTATTTAAAGGCAGGGGCTTATGTGGCCTAGGCTGGCTGAAAAACTTGCAGTGTAGCTGAGGTTGGCTTTGAACACCTGATTTTCCTACCTCCACCTCCCGAGGGCTGTGACTGTGTGTGTGGGCCACCATGTCAGCTTCTTAGGATTTAAATCTAAAATGTCCCTCTTTTTTTTTTTTTTTTTTTTTTTTTTTTTTGGTTTTTCGAGACAGGGTTTCTCTTTAGCCCTGGCTGTCCTGGAACTCACTTTGTAGACCAGGCTGGCCTCGAACTCAGAAATCCGCCTGCCTCTGCCTCCCGAGTGCTGGGATTAAAGGCGTGCGCCACCACGCCCGGCTAAAATGTCCCTCTTAAGTGTCAGGCTCTCAGCTGACAGTGCCACTTTGGGAAGTTTAAGGAACTTTGAAATCAGGCGTGGCCTCCCTGGAGGAAGTAGGCCATGAGAGGCAGTGGGCTTCTGATCTCATCTGCCCCCCCTACTTTGTGTCAGTCTCCTCCTTATGCTCTGTCTCTGACCCAGTCTGTGAGGAGGGAGCAGTTCTGTCACACAATTGTCCCCCATGATGTCCTACCCAAGCAATTGGGGCAAAGCAGCCAATCCCTCTGGAATCGAGAGCCAGAATAAATCTTCCTCCACTGTGTTGTTTTAAGAATGTCTTGTCTGTGTTAGAAGACCACTAACACAGAGACAACAGCTACGACACAGACTCCTGTCAGCATCTCAGACAGGAAACTATCCCTAAGAGCACCAAGGAACCAGAGAGTGTGCGCAGACTTGGAGAGGACAATCCAGATGCAGCCTCCCATTGCTCGAGTTCAGCATAGAAAATTATAGTTTTGGTTAGTTCACCCTATCCCTTCCTCAACTACCCACCCACTCCTAACCTGCCAAGTATGTACTTTCATGTTTATAGACTGAAGCACCACCATGGGCCATGTACATTGTGAAGACTAGAAATCGCGTGTTGGGGGGGGGCAGAGTGTACCAGAAGAAAGACTAAATCTGGTTCAGTTTATGTTCTTTCAGGCATCAGCAGACTACAGGACCCACTGGGAGTATAGGCTTCAAGCCAAGGCCCAATGCTGCAGGGATACAAAGTCCTAGGGTCAGCTATCAGAGCTACAGGTGGGACATCTAGGGGTTTGTCCTATGAAAGCAGAGATGAGCTAAAGTACAGACAGACAGACAGACAAACAGACAAGGACATTGTTTATAAGCAAGCAAATAGGAGCCACTGAATTTTAAAACTGTGTTATCTAAGGAATGCAAGATTTATGACAGGTGCTACACACACAGCGGCACAAGATCTGGGTCAGCCAGTGCACCTGGGAGGCACACACAGGGGTCTGAGGTCAGGCTAGGTTACAGGATAGACTGTCTCAAAAGAGACTCGATAGCCACCAGGCGGGGTAGTGGGACACTCAGGAGGCTCAAGCAGAAAGACTGCCAGGAGCTTTAGGCCAGCCTGGGCCATATAGAGAAACCCTGTTTCAAAATCTAAACTAAACTAAAATCTTAAACCATCCAACAATCAAAAAGTCAAAAAAGAAGCAAACCATAAAGCTGTTTATAGAATGAACTCAAATATTTACAAACCGGGAGTACATGCCTAAAGGTCCAAAAATCATCAGAGGCGGCCAGGCAGCAGGCAGAGGCAGGCGGGTCTTTATGCGTTCAAGGCTAGCCTGCTCTTCAGAGCAAGTTCCAGGACAGCAAGGGCTACACAGAAAAACCCTGCCTTGAAAAGCCAAAGAAAGACAGATAGATGATAGATAGATAGATAGACGATAGATAGACAGATGATAGATAGATAGATAGATAGATAGATAGATAGAATAAAAATACTGCCTACCACAGAAGTCCTTGGCCAGTGAACGAATCTGTAACTTTCATTTCCTTTTGAGTAGACCCATTTTCCAAATTCTCACAGTACACATAAAGATTTATTTATTTTTATGTGTATGAGTATTTTGTCTGCATGTGTGTCTATGCATCACATGTGTGCAGGTCCTGCACGCATGTGTGTCTATGCATCACATGTGTGCAGGTCCTGCAGAGGCCAGAAGAGTTTCCTAGAACTTGAGTTAAAGATGGTTAGGATCTGTGGTGTGGGGGCTGGGTTCTCTGCAAGAACAGCCATCTTAACTGCTGAGCCATCTTTCCTGCCCCATATATTGTTTTTTATATAAGAAAATTAGGGAACTGGCTGTAAATGTGCTTGCCACACAAGCCTGACTGCGGAGTTAAAGCCCCAGAACCCATATAAAGGTTGGAAGAGAAAAGCAACTCCACTTAGGCTCTTGTGAGTGTCTGCCCATATGGCTCACTGCCTGTCCTTCTCACAAACAACAATAATAATTAATAACATAAAGTTTAATATTATAAATGTACACTGGCTGGTTTTGTGTGTCAACTTGACACAAGCTGGAGTTATCACAGAGAAAGAAGCCTGCCTTGAGGAAATGCCTCCATGAGATCCAGCTGTAAGTAAGGCATTTTCTCAATTAGCGATCAAGAGTGGGAGGGCCCCTTGTGAGTGGTGCCATCCCTGGGCTGGTAGTCTTGGTTCTATAAGAAAGTAGGCTGAGCAAGCCAGGGGAAGCAAGCCAGTAAGTAACATCCCTCCATGCCCTCTGCATCAACTCCTGCTTCCTGACCTGCTTGAGTTCCTGTCCTGACTTCCTTGGTGATGAACAGCAATGTGGAAGTGTAAGCTGAATAAACCCTTTCCTCCCCAACTTACTTCTTGGTCATGATGTTTGTGCAGGAATAGAAACCCTGTCTAAGACAAAATGTATTTCAAAATTCTTTAATTGGTACCCTTAACAACATTAATAAAGTCACCAGGAAGAGGAGGCTATGGCCATGTGGTCAGTGTATCAGGATCTCAGGCATTTTGTGTTGTTTTGATATTGTCATTTAATTATTTTGCTTATAGGATAAGGATTTAAAGTATTTTAGAATTTAAAGTAACTTAAAATAAGCTAGGTCAGGCCAGGCTGGTTGATACACACTGCAATCCCAGCTACTCAGAGGCTAAGGCAGGAGGATTGTAAAGTTGAGCCTTACCAAGGCTGCAGGGTGACTTCAAAGGAGTCTGGGCACCTTAGTAAGACCCTGTCTCAAATGAAAGGTGAAAGAGGGCTAGGAATATAGGTGAAAGGTACAGTGTTTGCCTGCCATGTGCAAAACCCTAGCTCAATCCTCAGCTCTGAGAGATGGATGGATAAATGGACAGACAGATGGACTGATGGATGGATGGATGGACAGACAGTTGGACTGATGGACAGATTGATGGATGGATGGATAGACAGACAGTTGGACTGATGAATAGATGGATGAACAGACAAATAGATAGACTGATGGACAGATGGATGGATGGGTAAATGGACAGATGGATGATTGTAGACCGCCTGCAGCCTACGCTATCTGGGTTCCTGAGTGGGAGGCTGAAGCTGGATGGGAGGAACGGTCGAGAGGAACAACAACATGGAGGCCAGGATGCTGTTCAAAGCCCCAAGGTTTAATACTTAGAGTCTTAGCTTAAGAGGGTTTCCCATCCACCCTGCCAGTCTGCTCCTGGGCCCCTGGCTCCATCTTGAAGACCACGTGCATGCAGCAGGTATCTTGTCCACAGAAGGTCAGGGCAGGCAGCAAGATCTTGGAGGAGGGCAGGGATAGTTGACATAACAATACAAGCCTTCCAAGTCGGGCGTGGTGACACACGCCTTTAATCCCAGCACTCGGGAGACAGAGGCAGGCAGATTTCTGAGTTCGAGGCCAGCCTGGTCTACAGAGTGAGTTCCAGGACAGCCAGGGGAACACAGAGAAACCCTGTCTCAAAAAAACCAAAAAACCAAAAACAAAACAAAACAAAAGAGTGTCTAAAACAACCAAGTCGGAAGGCCACACCCACAGGTGGCGACTAGGTCTAACCCAGTCTGCTTCAGGCTGGAGGGAGGGGAGGATACAGATGATGGATGGACAAACAGACAGACAGACAAATGAATGAATGGGTGGTGGCTGGACAAATAGATGGATGGACAGACAGACATATGGAATGAAATACATCAAGTAGAATGACACCACTTTTTCTTCAATAACCTTTTTGAGCACAAGGGCTTCCAGCTCTGTAGGTGGGTATGGGAGGGTAGCAGCTCCAACCAGGGCATTCTCTGCCCATGTGGTGCTTAAGTCATCGTATCTGAGCTGGGCGTTGTGGCACACACCTTTAATCCCAGCACTCAGGAGGCAGAGACAAGTGGATTTCTGAGTTCGAGGCCAGCCTGGTCTACAGAGTGAGTTCTAGGACAGCCAGGGAAACCCTGTCTTGAAAAACTGAAAAAGAAAAAAGTCATCATATCTGCAGCTGCGGACATGGTGAGGAAGAGACTGTGTCTTATTGTAGCTTTCTCCCTGGTTCATAAAACCCTACTGTCACGCAGAAACAGCATTAAATTATTAAAGAGTGAGCCTGCGAAGGGAAAGGAAGGGCTTATGGACACCTCTGTGACTATTAAATCCACTTTGCTCTGAGCTGTGACTTTATTTTCTTAAATTCATGGTGACACACTGCTCTGAATCATACAGGAGAGCAGCCACCTTGCTCTATGATGTCGCTCTTCTGGGTTTGTAAATTCGCGGGGTCTGCGGGGGGTAGGGGGGTGGGGGGGGAGAAGGAATGGAAGAGAGGGGAGGCTGGGTGGCCCAGAAACAAGCAAGAGGGTGGGCAATCCTCAGACTGCATTTCAAGAGGCTACAGTGGGAGACAGAGGATGCAGTTTAGGTGGTAGAGGTCCTGCCTAGCATGCAGAAAGCCTGGCACTGTGCAGACCAGGTGAGGTGGTGGCACACACCTGCAGTCCCAGCACTTAAGTAGCAGAGACAAGAAGATAGGAAATTCAAGGTTATAACAAGTTTGAGGCCAGCCTGGACTATGGAAAACCCTTTCTATTAAAAAAATAAAATTAAAAAAAAAAAAAAACCAAAGCCGGGCGTGGTGGCACCTGCCTTTAATCCCAGCACTTGGGAGGCAGAGGCAGGTGGATTTCTGAGTTCGAGGCCAGCCTGGACTACAAAGTGAGTTCCAGGACAGTCAGGGCTATACAGAGAAACCCTGTCTCGAAAAAAACAAAACAAAACAAAACAAAACAAAAAACCAGTTTCTCTCTTTCTGTGTGTATCCTTTTTTCCTGTTCTTAAAATTGTTGTTTATTGAGAGAAACTACTCCTTTGCCCCCATATTCATATTCATATCCATATTTCATAGTTCAGGAACACAGGTCAGCAATGAATTTCTATGGAGCTCATTCCAAAGAATTCTTTGCATTCTGAAATCACGTCCCACTCTGAAAGACACCAGTCTTCCTTATTTCTTCAAAATCTTTCAAGGAATCATGATTCCTATAGAAATCTGCGTATGCCTTCTCTCTTCGTTCAGCCACACCAAATTTACAGGCAGCAGCAACTCCCAGGGCCACAATGAATGCGCCAACAAGATGAACCTGCAGACACTTGGCCAGAAGACCACACATCTGAAGTTTCGGCAACAGGTCCCGGAGCTCGTGGTACCCGATGTCCTCTACACCAACATCCTTCCCAGTTCTCAGAGAAATGGAGAGCCTGGTGTGTATCTTTTAAACTTTGTATTTATTACAGTTGTAATATGACTGTGTGGGTGGATGCATACCACAGCATGGTATAGCATTCAGAGACAATGTTTGTGAACCAGTTTTTTCCTTCTATCATAGGTTCTGGCATTGAATTCAAGTCAGACAGCTTATACTACTATCACTTTGACCAGCTGAGGAATCTTGCTGGTCCCTTAATCTTCTAATTCCTTATTGATATTTACTCTTTGACTCTACTTTCCCAATATACTTTAAACTTTCTAAATGAGGTTTCAAAATATTAATTTAAAGGTGAAGTCCTGGTCTACAAAAGGGACTTGTCCAGGGTGTGTCTTGTCAACCTTGGACTAAAGTTCTGATCACAGTGAATCTCTTTTCTTCTTTCTCAGTCCTGAGATTGACTTTGGGGACTCACACATGCAAGGCAAGTGTTCTACTATTAAACTACACCCCCAGATCTCTCTTTACTTTCTAGTTTTGAGATAGGTTCTCTCTAAATTGCCCAGGCTGGCCTTGAACTCACTCTGTGTCCCAGAAGACCTTGAGTTTGGAATCCTTCTGCCTCTGCCGATTTCAGGGATGTAGCACCAAGCCCAGTTCTAATTTCTTTTGGTTAAGTCTGTGTCTTTCTCAGTGTGCCATTGATCGAAGACAGGATACACTGTTGCTATTCTTGGCTGGAGCGCTATAGAACAGAAGAGCTAGATGGTGTTGCTAAAACCATCTATAAACTGCCTATTCTGTTAGTTATGTTCCCTAGACACTGAAGCTTTAAGTGTGGCTGTGAATTGGCCTGTTTCCCCTTCTGGGTTTAACACTTTCACCTAAAAAAAATTTTTTTTAAAAGCCAAGTTATGGCTTCCTCTTGACCCATTGGCCTCTTTCTTAAGATACAACAATCACTTTTGCTCATTTAGTATTCTAGCTGTGTTTATTGTTGATGGTTTGTTTTATTTTTAAAAAAAACAGGATATCCCTGTGCAGCCTTGGTTGTTCTGGAAGTTGCTTTCTAAACCATGAGGCCATTGAACTCACAGAGAGTCCCCTGCCTCTGGCTCTCAAGCCCTGGGAGCACAGCCACTGCTACTACGACCTGGCTCTGGTGTATTTTTATTTCAGATATTGGGTTATCATCTCTCCAAGTTCCATATAGGCCTCCTCTCTTTAATTTCATCCTTATTTTTTTCTTTTACTTCCCTGCACTGTAGACTGTATTTCTACAGTCCGGATACTGCTGTGTGAAGTAACATCTTTTTTCCTACTCTTCCTGCTCTGTTCTGCTGATTTTCTCTCTCTCCAGAGCATGGGTTTCTATGTTTTCCTTTTTACTTGTCTAGTCATCTTTGGCTTCACGGCAGACATTGTGGAATTCATATTTTGAAGTGTTGGATTTTTTGATGACCTTTTCAAGTGTCAGACTTCCTGCTGGCAGGGGATCAAGTTACTCTGAATCAGTTTGCTGCTTCCTAAGCTCCTGGACTATCTGAGGGCCACGCCTGATGTTCTGTATACAACCAGTAGTGTGGGGCCTAGGTTGTTCCGTCCCATATGTGAACCCAGGAATGATCATGTCACTGCTGTGTAGAGCTGTTCCCATGGTCCATAGACTATGCACATAGAGACGACTGTCCATCCAACAAGGTTCCTTATACAGGCTTCCAGAACTTTCTCTGGATGTTGTTGTTGTTGCCATTGTTCTTTCAAGGTCCTGCCTCAAGCTGGGTGGTGGTGCACATCTTTAATGTTGGCCCTCAGGAGGCAGAGACAGGAGAATCTCTGTGAGTTTTAGGTTAGCCTGGTCTACAAAGTAAATTCCAGGACAGCCAGGGCTACACAGAGAAACCATTCTCGAAAAAAAATCAATTAAAAAATAAAAAATTAAAAAATCCTACCTCATAGAATCTAGCATCCCTGCCTTTCCAGATTTCTCTGGTTCCCAGGACCCCAAACTGGAACATCCTATACTACAGCCACCGACTGCCCCAGGGGCATGCTGGGCAGATGCAGACTTGGATCCAGTCTGAGCAGCAGTCTCTCTACGTTTGTTTCCCACTGTCTATGAAATCTTTGTTTATTAATCTTTTGTCCTGTTCTCCAATTGTGTAGAGGGGAGCTCTACCCACTGTGGCTCATCATGGGGTAGAGGTGAGCTCTACAACACATTAGGTACTCTGTTACTCATGGTGCGAAATACACTTCTCTCACAGACATAAAATTGAGTCTGGGGGAACATACTACAGTCCCAGTATTGGAGAGGTAGAAATGGAAGGGAAGGAGAACTGAGTTCAAGGGCAGTCTGAAACTACACATGGAGAACCTGTATTGAAAAGGGGGGTGGGGGTCAGGGAGGCTATCGAAAGGCTGAGTATGCAGCTCAGGTGATACAGAGCGTGACTAACACACACAAACCCCGCATTCTGTCCCTAGCACTTGTCTGTAATCCCAGCATTTAGGAGGCAGAGGCAGAGGCAGGAGTATCAGATGTTCAAGAGCATCCTTGGCTATATAGAAGCTTGAAAGTAGCCCGATCTGCATAAGACTTTGCCTCTAAAACTAATCAACCAACCAAAAATCATCCAGGCAACTGCAAACAGGGGAGGATACAGGACAGATGGATGCCCTCGTAGCACCAGTCAGGGGGTCTGACAGTAAGCTTTGAAAGCAGTTCCTGGTGACATTTATTCTCTCTGTGATGTGGGAGGCTGAGCTGCTTGAGAACATTGTGGATGATGAAAGGGCCACTGGAAGAATCTGAAAAGGTGGGGGACCAGAGGCTCAAACTGCCAGCGACAGACTTATGAAGACACCAACCCAAAACAAGACTCAAATGAAAACAGTGTAGTCTGAAAGGATGCACTTAGCCATGACACCATGATTCAGGACCGAGGCTTTGTTGACATCATATTTTTGAGCTGTCACAGAGTGAGACAGATGCCAGACAGTGTCACCTGTGAGCGGTCCTGTGTCTCCAAGCATCCCAGATCTGTCAGTGAAGCTACCCTGGGATCTTTTACTCTGTTGCTATCTAAAAGTAAGGAACAAAAGGCTGGGTGAGGATTCGGGATGGGAAGCACTTGCTTATGCAAGGACAACCTGAGCACAATTCCCACAGTGGTGGGGTGATGGGCTGTGCTTATAATGCTGGCACTGGAGAGGCAGAAAGATCCCTGGCATTTACTGGCCAGCTACCCTAACCTACACAGAGCTCTAGGCAAGTGAGAGACTGTCTCAAAGAACAAGGTGGACAATAACTAAGGAACAGCATCTGAGGTTAACTGTAGTCTCCAGACACACACCGGTGCCTATGCACTTATACACACATGTATACCTGCACACATGGGAACATACACATGCTCACATTCACAAGTAAGAAAATGGGTGGAGGATACTCACATTCAACCTCAGCACTCAGGAGCCTGAGGCAGAAATACTGATAGAAGTTGAAGGGTAGCCTGATCTACACAGAGAGTTTCAGGCTACCCAGGAACACACAGTAAAACCCTGTCCAAAAAAAAAAAACAAAAAACAAAAAACAAAAAACAAAACAAAACATGAGAAGGCTCAGCAGATTGAGGAACCTTGACCCCAAGACTGATGATCTCTGAGCTGAAGTTGCAGAACCCACAATGGTGGAAGAAAAGAACAGAATCTGCCCTCCAAATACACACTGTGGCACATGTACTCACTCAAAATAAAAACCAAACATAATTGTTAAAAGACTAAAGGAAAAGATTTGAGGTGGCCCTCATTGGTAGAGCACTTGCCCAGCAGGAGGGCAGCCCTCCCCTTCCAGCAACAGAGCAGTCAGGACGTCCAAGCAAAATCCCAATTTAGAGCTGGAGTGTATTTCTGGTGTTAGGCACAAGATATATCCAGGGTACATCTCCCCAGGATCACAGATCTGCCTTATCTGACCTCATGATGCCATAATATGGTCCAATATCAGGATGTACCCAGGATGGTGGTCCCTGTGAGGGTACCAGAGCTGGCTTCATGTGCATATAAGCCCTGCTTAATGGTGCTTACACAGCATGAAATCGAAATTGCTTAGCGGTGTGTTCCCTAAAGCACCTATCTTTAAGTGATGCGTGACTTTAATTGAATACACGGGAAGGGGAATAAAACTCCCTTTATTATCAAAATGAAAGAGAAGGCTTGCTTTTTCAACCTGGTGAGAGTAGGCAGTGCCCACAAGCAGAGGGCACCTAGCACAGAAGGTAGACTGCCTGCCTGAGGCATGGGCCACCGGAGCAGATGCCAGGGTCCCTCTCAGCTCCAGCTGGACAACACCCGGCATGGCAGGCCAGCTTCTGCCTTAAATCCAGGCCAGTGCAGCAGGTACAAAGGACAAGGAAACCTTTTTCAGTGGGAAATCCCACAGAGAAGCAGGTAGCAGTGTGACTTTATATACCCTATTGTCTTCATGGCATTTATTTATATATGTGGTGGTGGCTGAGAAGATAGACACATGCCACGGCATGCATGTGACGGTCAGAAGACAACTTGTGAGAGTCAATTCTTCCTCTCGCTATGTGGGTCCTGGAAGTCAAACGGACTCAGGTTAATTCTGCCCACTGAGCCACCTCACCAACCCATGTTTTCATTTTTGAGAGTCTCATCCTATCTAGACTGACCTCTAGCAGCCAAGGATGAGCTTGAACTATGGATTCTCCTGCTTCCATCTTCAGGGAGCTGGGATCATTGGCTTATGCAGTGCTGTGGATAGAGCCTGAAGCTTAGAGCATGCTGGTAGACAAGTGCTTGACCAACGGAGCCATATCCCTGGCCCTCGATGGCACCAGCAACTCTCTGTTTGTCTGTCTGTCTCAGGTGATTATGCCCAAGGACTGTTGCCGCAGATTCTGCAGTCTGGACTTCTCCATCTTTGTCCTAGGCAATACGGTGGTGCAGCACCCTAAGATGTGGATCTCTGGTTCCCAAGCACCTGGCTGCTAAAATGTAAGTGAATCTGGGGGTGGTCCTTAGTCTTCAGTGAAGAGTTTGAGCCTCCAAACTCAAGAAGCCACCATTCCACCCACCTGCTGGGTACACAGCTGGAAGGCCCCATCTGTCTTCTGCATTCTCTACTGATACATTGTTGTCATGCAGAGTGAAATTTAGGGCTGGCCTAGGAGCCCACACCTGTAATCTGAGCACTTGGGAGGTCCAGGCAGGAGGTTCACCCAAAATTGGAGCCCAACCTAGTTTATTTAGCTACTTGCAGGCCTGCCAGGCTTTCGGAGCAGAAAAAAACCTATCAAAAAAAAAAAAAAATCAAAACCAAACAAAACAGACTAGAACTTGACTGATACTTAGTAACTGCTCTTGCAGTTCTCTTTCTGGCATCTCAATGGAGGTGATACTTTGAATCATTTCCCCTTAGCCACTCAATGAAATGCTCAGGAATTGTAACCAATCAAGAGTCTGGGCGAGAGCCCGCCCTCTAGTAGCCCGACTAGGCAAGACTTGGCCACCTTTCCTTTACATCAGTGGAAGAGACAAGCAGAACAGCTGAAGGCAGAGAGCGGGAGATGTAATCCTTGTATGGGGGGAGAGGGAACAGATAAAGGTCTGTTGACTTCCAAGTTTGTCTTTGGAGACACTAACAGGAGCTTTAGATTTAAACTGAGAAAGAATGGAGGCAGGGCACAAGGTCTGTGTGATTAGCCGGTCCTGGTCAAGGTGTGAGCCTGCCCACCTTATCTCAGCTTTGCAGTCTAAGACATCTAAGGGAGTCCTTAGTGCTTGAAGGGACAATGGTTCTCTAGAAATGATTACTTCTGCTCCTGATGAAGCCTCACCCTCATAGATAATTGCCTTCAAGGCAGGGTTGTTTGTCCTTGAGGAAGGTGATGAAGGCTAGACAGACATTCTTTGAGGGGTTAACATGTGTATACAGAGTCAAGCAGGTGACCCAAGGTATAGGAGATACCAATACAGTAAAGACAGAGGTACCAGGCTTCATCCTGGCCTCAAGCAAGAAGTTAGAGCTTCTTAGTAGACTCAGCTCTGGGTGCCTGGTCTGAGACTGTCCCTCTCCATACCACTTTAAACAAACGTGGTATGTAATCACCCCATTAAACGGATCATGCAATTGCTTTGACATGGCTCTGGATAAAACCTCGCACCAAGGCTTCTGAGGGGCTCTGGGCTCATTGCCTGGTCCTTGGTTGGAACCAGCTGTGGCATGGCCCATTTTTATGGAGCCCCTCTCCAGCCCCTCTCTCCAGGGCTCTCCACTATCACCACCCTGCAGAGGCTAAATGCTTTCTTCATTTGCCTGTAACCACAGTGGTCACTGCTCTCTTCTCTGCCTCAGACCTCTGGACATACTGTGCATGCTGGCCCTCTTTAGGGTCTGACTGAGGGCCTCTTCTTCATAAAACCCATCTTGTCTGGAATCCTGAAACAACCTGGATCAGTTTCTGGGAGAGGTCTCCTTTGCTAACAGAGGTGCAATGTTGGTGGGTTCCGAGCTCCAACTTCCTCCCCTATCCCTCTACCGGGACAAGGGCACGTTAAGTAGAGCAAAGCACTCTGAGGAACTGAATTTGGTTATCAGTATTTCAAAGACAAGAAGCCCATCGTGTATACTTTTGTTTCCCTCTCATTATTTGCAGACATTCTAGGCTCAGCACAGACCAGTAATAAACACCTGTTAAAATAATTGATTGATTGACAGCCAGCTGGGCCAGCCGGATGTTTCTGTCTGGCCCCAATGTCTGGGATTTTTTCATTTTCAGTAAAAATTGTAATTATTCTCACTGCAGCGATTCACCAAATTCCCTGCCTTTGTCCCTTACTTTCTTCTCCTAACTTTTCACTTGGAAATGCTTATGGCTTAGACAAAAGGCCTTGAGAACTGAAGAGAGGTGGCTCCATCTTGTTCTCTGCCTGACTCAACAATAAATGTTTCCACATGCATTTTCTCTTTCTTTCTCTGTCTCTATGTAGTATTCACAAGGCTCTCTATAAATATACTTTTTTTGCTGGGTCATTTGAAAGTAAGATGCAGACATTAAGACATCTCACTCACAAATATGCCAACACGCAGTTCCTGAAAATGAGGACTTTTTTTTTTTTTTGCATAAGCACAGTAATGCTGACCCAGCCAAGGAATTAATAATCATCTCAAAACATAACCTAAGAGCCCTCCTCTCATTCTCCAGTTGGAGAAGTTTGCTTTGGGGACAGACAAGGACAACCTTATGTTGAGTTCTGGTCTGGTTCATATACACCCATTAGTGAAGCATATCTCAGAGTTCACACAGACCAGTCACATTCTTATTCTGAGCTGGGGAAGGCTTGCTCAGACTCAGGTAGGCAGTTTCCACCATGACAGCCTAAAGTCTCCATGGCTGCTCATCTCCTCATCCTCCAGGAAGGCTCTGCACTTTGGAAAAAAAATCACTACATAAAGCACAAAGCAGAGGGTACAAACAGGCCTCTCTGGATCAGCCAGAGCCTAGTCCACTGGGAAATGGAGGCTGCATCTCCAGAGCCTAGTCCACTGGGAAATGGAGGCTGCATCTCCAGAGCCTAGTCCACTGGGAAATGGAGGCTGCATCTCCAGTAGCAGGCCACAGCATAAACTCCGGCATCCTGCTACTGGACAAGGGGAAGTGGTCTTCTGATGCTGAAGGGATGCTCCCCCGTGGCTGGGAGGACTCTGCTTCAGAGTACAGAAAAGTGTAAGGGGAAGCATCCTTGAGTGTGGACATGCGCAGAGTGCTGGGCCTTTGGCATCCTGATTCCTAGCCCAGATGAGAGTGGTACTCCAGCAGGGGTCCTGTCACATGTCCAGGAGGAAGGAACACAGCCCAGAGAGGCCAAGACAAAACCTAACGTCCAGACCTCACGGGGCCTTCAGCTTGGCACGTAAGTCTCCTTCCCGTATGATACATGTCTATGAACTGTACATTTTTGATTGAATCTGTGATAAATAGGTCATTTTCAGGCTGGACCCTTAGTTCAATGAATAGAGTGTTTGCTAACATACATGAAAAACCGGGTTCCAATCCCAGTACTACATAAACTGGGTATAGTGGTAACCCTAACACTCAGGAGATGGGGGTGGGAAGAGCAGGGATCCAGGGGCCATTTTCTACTAAAAGAGGGGTTTGAAACCAGCCTGGGATAACTGATATCCTATCTCAAACCAAAACAACAGAAACAAAGAAGTCAAGTCTGTAAGTCTTTATTTTGAAGCCTCCCAGGACCTAGAATGTTCTGATAAAGAAAATCTGTTTTGCCCTGCTCTTGCTGACACCCTCTGCCACCAGAATCTTGGGCTGTTGTGGATGGGTTCCCATGTTATGCCCATTTGCCCTGTGGCCTGGATGCTTCAGGGAGAAAAGAGCAATCCAGAATTACGAGGGGCCATGTCACTAACCATTCAGCTTCCAGCCACACCCTCCCCACAACCCTGGACCTAGGGAGGCTCCACCAAGACTACCTGAAAGGTCAGGAGACAAAGCATCTCTCCAGTGTGTGAACAAACCCTCTTGGGGTTTACCTGACACTTTCAGTGACCTGACAGCCCTCACACAGGGAACAGTATTGTGTCTATGCTCCCAAGAGGCTGCAGATCCATCTAATGAGAGTTGTCCTGCCAGACAGTTCCAGTCACAGGGCTCCACGAATGTACCGGCTGGTTTTGTGTCAACTTGATACAAGCTAGAGTTATCACAGAGAAAGGAGCTTCAGTTGAGAAAATGCCTCCATCAGATCCAGCTGTAAGGCATTTTCTCAATTAGTAATCAAGTGGGGAGGGCCCATTGTGGGTGGTGCCATCCCTGGGTTGGTAGTTTGGGGTTCTATAAGAAAGCAGGCTGAGCAAGTCAGGGGAAGCAAGTAACATCCCTCCATGGCCTCTGCATCAACTCCTGCTTCCTGACCTGCTTGAGTTCCAGTCCTTTAGTGATGAACAGCAATGTGGAAGTGTAAACTGAATAAACCCTTTCCTTCCTCCCCAACTTACTTCTTGGTCATGATATTTGTCCTGGAATAGAAAACCCTAATTAAGACACTGCCCATGTAGTTTAAGACTCTAGCACACAGAGTAACTTTTCTCAATGCACTTCAAAGAGAGTTGGGGTGAAAGGATTCAGCATCCTTTATTTTTGCTGAAAAGGAATTTGTCTGTGGAAAGTGCATTCGGCTTCATTGTACAGCCCGTCGGCCTTTCTGGACACATCCCTGCACTAGCTCCGGCTCTCTCTGGTCAGCACGCCGAACAGTAGAGATGAGCAGGGCAGAGCGGCCAAGCACTCACTCACAACCTACACTCTCTGGCTCTATCACCCTTAGAGCTGACTTCTGGAGGCTCCTTAGCCTCACACTGCACTAAGAACAAACTAGAATAGTGACCACCTTGCTTGTCTGCAACTAGTGCCCAGCATGCAGTGAGACTGTCACTTCTCTCTACAGGTTCAGGGTGATGGAATTCTTTAGCCTAAACCTTGGTGATAAAGCATTTCTCATTCACAGCACAAGTGGAGAAATTTCTGGGCAGGCACAGAGGGTGGTCACCATCATGCCTATGTCACTAAGAGCTGCTAACAGGGAGACATTAAAGTATCTTCCTTATGAGCTCTGGCCACAGCAGCTGCTGGGAGCATGGTAAAACCTGGGAAGGACATTTTAACATCTTGACAAAAGCCTCTGTGGACACATGGTTTAGATTCCAAGTGGGGTGGGGGAGAATTCTGATTGCCCAGTATCAGTACTCGGCATTCTTCTGGTCCCAGAGCCTAGAGGCATACGTGGCTTGGGCAGTCAGTCTGAAGACTTGAGCTCTCTCCTAACACCCAGGGGAAAAGCCAGGTGTGGTGGCATGTCTTTAAAATCACAGCACAGGGACAGTGAAGACAAGTGAAGCTGTCATACTTATGTCCAGCCAGCCTTCCCAAATTGGTGAGTTTCAGGTTCCAGTAAGAGACCTTGTCAACCAACTTGAGGTTAACCTTTGGTGTTTGCAGGGGTGTGTACACCTACACTCCTATACCCACAATATATTTTGTTTCTATTCAATCAATCATAATTTTATCTACTTCCTCCAAGGTAATATTTTAGGGGAAAAAAAACAGACAACCATTATGAAAAGTCTCTGATACACAGTGCTCATTTATCCAGGCTCCTTGTGGTTCAGATCAGGGTTGCTTCAATCCTTTCTGCTTGAGACTGTCTATAAAATAGTATACAATTCAGACATTTGCTAATAATAAATAAAGAAATTTACTTGAAAACAATTCTCTTTCTATCATCTATAATTTTACCATTTATTAAAGACAAGAGAAAAGTTTCATGTTAATGAGATTAATGTGTTAAAGACTAAATGTTGGCTGAATATTTGATACTTTAGGACACTGAGCATCTTCGGAGTTTCTCAGAGTTCATCAATATTTTGATTTTATAATCGGCAACGCTACAAACGCTGCTTCATATAAATACATAGTACAGAATGGAATAAGTATGCATTTAGAGACATTTCAGAAATTGTTGGAAATTCAGTCCTAACCCCAAGCCAAAATTCATTTAACAAATTTTTAACTGAAACTCAAGTCAGCGTCTCAAACACCAGTTTTAAAAATCAACATTCTAATGCAGTCCAGAGATCACACCAATTTGATTCGTGCTGGGAGAGATGGCAGAAAAGTATTAAAAGTCTTTGTTCCTCATGATTATGCCACCATGTGTCTACTGAGTCAGAAAACTGGGTTCCAGAAAATGTACTTTAGCTCGTCGTACACAGAAGTTCTGAACCTGAGCCCAGGTGTGCCAGTGTTTTGTTGCTATAGACTGGCACGACATCGTACACAGCACACATGCATGTGCTGACATCGTGCACAGTACACGTGCATGTGCTTTGTGTCCAGAACCGAGGCTGTAGTGAAGTCTCATGATGTAACATGGCCAAGCACAGCCAGAAACACCTCAGATTCATTACACATTTGATTCTGAATTTTTGCTCATTGTGCACTTTGAAAACTTTTATTGTAGCCAAATTTTTGATGATCTCCACATTCATCCTTTGTCATTCCCCTCCTCTGTTTTTTTTTTTTTTTTTTTTTTGAAGGTTTCTCTTTGTAGTCTTGGCTGTCCTAGAACTTGCTTGGTAGACCAGACTGGCCTCAAACTCAGAGATCCTCCTGCCTCTGCCTCCAGAGTGCTGGAATTAAAGTCGAGCATCACTGCCTGGCTTCCACATTCATTCTTGATCCACATTTTTAAGACACCGAGGCTCAGATACAGTGAGGGGTCCATGAGTTAGCAACAATACTGGAGCCATGTTCACATGTTATGAAAAACATAGAGCTGTTTCCCAACAACTATACAGTCAGGGAGCAAAGCCCTTCATTAGACTGTCTGTGACAGCTCTAGACCTGTGCCCTGCCAGGGGGAGCAACAGTACTCATTGCTTGACCTGCAACAAGTGTGGAAGCTACACACTGCATTTCCCATCTAGGAGACGCGGGCTGTGCATCCCTGACAGGATAGTCTCTATTTTCTGCCCATTTGAAGTGAAGCTAACTGTCAGAATCCAGCAACTAAAACTATTTTTCAAAGCAAATGCCGTTAAAATGACAGGGAAGTTGTAGCAATAGTGTGGAAAGCTCACCCATGGTACCCAGATCCACCAAGGCTGGTTGTGAATCTCAGTGTGGATGCTGGAAATCCATCTGGATCCCTGCAACAAATGAGCTTAACCACTGAGCCAACTCAGCAGCCCTGTCCCCCTTCACTTTTGAGCCAGGGTTTCTCACTGAACCTGGAGGTTGGCTATTTCTGTTTTCCTGGTGCTGGGATTGGAGACATGTGCTAGCTTGTCAGGCCTTTTGTATGCATGCTGTGGATCCCAAACAAGGTCTTCATCCAGCACTTTATCTGCTGAGTCGTTTCCACAGCACCTTCTGTGTGTCTGTTGCAGAGCTGACACCCCATCTCTTCCCACGTCATTAAGAGAGAGTTTCCCTCTTCTCCACATATTTACCCATCATGACCAGTATGAGCTCACAGGTTTAGATTTTCTTCAATATGTTTTGAAGGGAGCATCTTAGGTTTAATGGGGGTAGCTGGTACTGCAACATGCCCCCCCATGTTGTCCTGACATTTTTTTCTGCCTTTCTTGACTTTCTATTATAGTGAGATGTCCCAGTACTCTCTAGGTGTAACATCTAATTCGTTCTCCACAGAAGCAGTGCTTAGAGTGGAGCATGGCGTGGTCTGAGGATGTAGCTCCGGGCACAACTTGGTCTCTTTTCCTGTTGCAGTGATGAAACAGTCTGACAAAGGCAACTTGAGGAAGGAAGGGCTTCTTTGCCTCATAGTTCAGTTGGCAGTCCATCATGGCGGGGAAGCCACAGCAACAGGAGCTTGAGGGAGTCAAGAAACAAGAGAAGGTTGAATGCATTCTGGTACCTCTCTCACTTTCCCCACTTCATGAGCACTCCCAGATCCTCTGCCCAAAGAATGTGAAGCCTACAATTAAGATAGGTCTTACCAAAAAAAAAAAAAAAAAAAAAAAAAGCAAACGCCAGGCGTGGTGGCGCACGCCTTTAATCCCAGCACTCGGGAGGCAGAGGCAGGCGGATTTCTGAGTTCGAGGCCAGCCTGGTCTACAGAGTGAGTTCCAGGACAGCCAAGGCTACACAGAGAAACCCTGTCTCGAAAAACCAAAAAAAAAAAAAAAAAAGATAGGTCTTCATGCATCAATTAATGCAATCAAAAAAATACCTCAGAGGTATAGTCAGAGGTATAGCCAGAGGCTGATCTCTGAGGTGATCCAAGAGTCTGTCAAGTTGACAACACCAACCACTACAGGGTGGGAGGTATGCTCATGTCTGCTGCCTGCAACTGACCAAGGCCCATATATGTATATCTGTATCTTTTTGTATCTGTATACATAAATACACACATATGTATCTATATCTGTATCTATTTGTATCTGTATACATAAATACACTCACATGTATCTATATCTGCATCTGTATCTGTATAAATCTGTATCTGTACACATAAACACACACATAAGTATGTGTCTATTTACATTGCTTGAATATTAGGGGTGGATGTGTGTGAAGTTGAGTTCCCCCTTAGCTTTGAATCTAGTCTGTAGGAACATTCTTTGCCTTTCTCTATTCTCAAATAATGAAATTCCTAATTCTCCAAACAACAGCTTTACCATTTACTGGATGACATAATGAATAAAATAGTTTAATTTCTACACCCAATACTCTGGAGAAAAAAAAAAGACAATATAAGGAAGGGTCAAAACTCTTTGTAGTTCTTTTATTCTCTAGGCTGAGATGTATAAAGTCCAAGCACTTTGTTTAAACATTACAAAAAGGCTGGGCATGGTGGTGCATACTAACCATCCTAGAACTTGAGAAGCCAGAGGCAGAAAGATCAGGAGTGCCCGGTCATCCTTGGTTACATAGCAAAAACTAAATAAAGGCAAACATTTATTCTTTGGTTCCTTTATGTTCTTCAGTGGCAACAGTTGGGTTCAGATGTGTGGTTTGGGATTTCATTTTTATTTTCCTCTCCTTCTCCAGTGCTTTATTTTTGCCTTTGTATACTTCTTTTTTGAGGCAAGATTTCATGTAGCCCAGGATGGCCTCAAACGTGCTATGTAGCAGAGGATGCCCTTGGGCTCATGCTTGTCTTGCCCCCTCCTCCTGAGTGGTGGGATTACAAGCATGCACCACCAAATCTGGCGTGCATGGTGCCAGGCTGGAACTTAGGGCATGCATTCAAAGTGAGCACTCTCCCAACTGAGCAGCATTCCCTCATTTCTTATTTTGAGCATGTAGATCATTATCAGACTTAGAAAAAGACCCAGAGAGGTGGCTCCTTCCACTGCATGTGTCTTTTTCTAGGAGTCTTTGTGGCTCACCAATCTCTTTCTTTCTTAATGAGGCAGAGGCCTCATACTATATAGCCCATGCTGGACTTGAATTTACTATGTAGCCAAGGCTGCCCTCAATCCTCCTGCCTTAGCTCTCAAGTGCTGCAATTCACAGGCATGAGACACTATACCCAGCTTTGGCTCACAAATCTTACTGTTTTCAGATTTATCATTAGTGTATGTGTGTTTTACCCAAACAAGCAGATATATTTATGTTTTCTTATTTTCTTTCATACACACACATACACACACACACACATGCACACACAGCATATGATAATGCTCTCTGACACTTGCTTTTTTTGTATCATAGCATGTCCTGGAAATCACTGTGTATCTGCTCACAGAAGTCTGCCTTATTCTTTTTTATAGTCTTGCTGACAGTGTTTTGTCAAGCTTTTGAGTTTTTGCCAGTTTGTGGAGGGATAAATAGTATCTCTGTAGTTTTAATTTGAAACGGAGTGAAACTTAACATCTTTGCACACACTAACGGGCTCTTTTTGGAGTGTTACTGGGAATCGTTTATAGTTTGGCCCATTTCTTAGAGAACCCCCCCTCTTAGTGTTTAATTTTTTTACATACCAGGAATATCTTTCCTTAACCTACGTATATGGACATAATTTCCTTCAATTTGCCATGTCTGGACATCTCTACTTTCGTAAGATAAACAGAGTCAAACCTGACCAGTTCAGTCACTTTTAAAAATGTGTGTGTGTGTGTGTGTGTGTGTGTGTGTGTGTGTGTGCATACGCACATGTGTCCGTCCACCAGAGGACATCTGGTGTTCTGCTCTGTCACTCTTCTGACTTACTTCCTTGAGACAGGGTCTCTCAATAAACCTGGAGTGAGGCTGGCAGCCAGTAAGCCCCAGTGATCCTCCTGTCCCCAAAGTACTAGGGGTTGTAGATATGTGTCCCCATGCATGGCTTATACAGTGCTGAGATGGAACTTCATATATGCTAAGCAGGCACTTGAAGGACACAGGATGTTGGGCTGGTATAAATGGGACTCAACGGACAGTGCCGGGGCCTGAGCTTGGCTTGCTTATAGAGCTGCTGTGCAACACTTGTGGGTCTCCAGTCTTCTCTGATCTTTGCTTCCCTTAGAGAGGCAGAGCCAAGAACTTCTCCTGGTGTTTCCCTGGATCCCTCCTGCTGACTCATGCAGAGGCCGAGGCCTGGCTATCTCTGCTAGGTCGTGCCACCGTTACTGATTCCTGTTTGCTATCCTGACTCTACTAAACTGGACTGCTGGTGTGTCCATGAAGTGTTTGTGAGTGGACCAAGCTGCTGCTGCTGACTTGTGAACTGAACTGCCAATTTCCAGACAACACAGACAGGAGTTACTCCAAAGAACCTTTCTAAACAGGTCCACTTCTCCCATATCCTTTCTTTCTCACCACCTCTGGTGAGTGGCAGGCTATAAGGGATGTTAAAGCATTTAAGAACTATCATTAAAAGTAGGCGCACACCTGTAATCCCAGCACTTGGGAGGCAGAGGCAGGTGGATTTCTGAGTTCGAGGCCAGCCTGGTCTACAAAGTGAGTTCCAGTTCAGCCAGGGGTATACAGAGAAACCCTGTCTCGAAAAACCAAAAAAAAAAAAAAAAAAGTAGGATTTGAAAAAATTATAGTGTGGGGCTTCCAAACTTTTACACTTGGTCCATACCTGTTTTACACTTGGTCCATACCTGTTTATCTATAGCCCATGAGCCTGGAGGCTGGTTGTGGGGTCCTTGGCTGGCATTCTTGCCTTGAACACTGTGTAAATGGATTTTCTTGCAGCCTTACTTTTTTGCGTTTCTCTTAGAAAGTGTGATCCTGCCTGCTGCATCTTTATTTCTTCCTTGCCTTTGAATTATAACAGTGTGTGTGTAAATGTGTGTGTGTAAATGTGTGTGTGTGTGTGTAAATGTGTGTGTGTAAATGTGTGTGTAAATGTGTGTGTAAATGTGTGTGTGCAAATGTGTGTGTCATGACATGCATGTGAAGATTAGAGAATTACTTCCTGCGCGGGCTCACACCTTCCACCCTGCTGGAGATTTGGTTTCTTTGTTGCCAGCTGGCCTGCAACCTTCTGGGAATTCTCCTGTCTCCATCTCCCACCTCATGAGAGGCACAGCTGTGAGTCCAGACACACACTGCCTTGTCAGACTTCCTGGGGATCTGAACTCAGCTCCTTGTGCTTGCACAACAAACATGTTATCCACAGAAGCACTGAAGCACGAGGCCTTCTGCTGGTTTAAGTAAGAGGTATCTACCTTCTGCTGGTTTAAGTAAGAGGTATCTAATGCAGCGCTAAGGTATGTCTTGGCTATTCCACACCATTTTCCCCAAGGTGCGTGGAATTCACCTTTGACGTGTAGTGTTGAAATTTCCTTTCTTCCCGGAGTATTTTGCAGATGAAAATTGTCGAAAGATACCTACTAAACTGGAAAGTACTTTGGGGGTCCTGCTGCTGCTGCTCAAATCCAGAGTCCTGCTCACGGTAGGTGAGGACTTAGCCTGAGTTACATCCCAGCAGAGATGAACGTTTTATGGTGTGTGTTGTTTAGGTTTCTTTCTCTGTGTAGCCCTGGATGTCTTGGAACTCTCTCAATAGACAAGGTTGGCCTTGAATTTAGAGATTACCTGCCTCTGCCTCCTGCTTGTTGACATTAAAGGTGTGTGCCACCACCGGTTCAGATATTAACATCTTAATATCAACTTCGTTTTACTTTTAAAGTTTCCTTCTCAGGGATTCCAATTCAATGGACTTGGCTCTTCTTTCCTGGCTCTCAACAACTTATATCTGAACCTTTTAACTTATTTTTTCTAATCTCCAATCTCTTCCCTCCCTTCCTTCCTGACCTTTTTCTTTCCTCTCCATCCTTTTCTTTTTGCCTGTGAATGTGTGTATAATGTGCACATGTGTATATGCATGTTTGAGTGTGTATGTGTGCATGTATGAAGACATGCACACAAAGGCCAAAGCTTACATGTTCCTGTTGGGTGGAGACATGTCATACATGCATACATGTGTGTGTGTGTGTGAAAGCCAAAGGTTGACCTGTGGTGTGGCCTTTGACAGCTCTTTACCTTATGTACTGAAACAGGTCTCTTACTTACACCAAAGCTTGCTGGTTCTCAGGTTGTTGAGCTAGTCAGCTTGCCCTGGAGACTACCTGCCTCTACTTCCCACGCACAGTATCACCGGCAGGCTACCAAGCCTGTCCACATTTTAGGTGGGTTCTAACTCCTGGTCCTCACAAGCAAGTACTTTAACTGCTGAGCTATCTCTCCAGACTATAATTATTATTTCTTCTTTCCCCCTCCCCTCCTCCTCCTTTTCTGCTTCTTCTTCCCCATTTTCTTTGCCTCCTCCTCCTTTTTCTTCCTCCTCCTTCTCCTCCTCCTCGTTCTTCTGTCTCTCTCCATCTCTGTCTGTCTCTGTCTCTTTCTGTCTCTGTCTGTCTGTCTCTGTCTCTCTGTCTCTCATTTATAGCAATCTTCCTGGCTCAGCCTCCTAAGTGCTGATATTACAGGTGACACAACCACCATCAGTCAATGTGTGTGTGTGTGTGTGTGTGTGTGTGTGTGTGTGTGTTGGGGAGCACACTCAGATGAAATGTTAGGACTCCTCTTCCACACTCAGCAATCTGACTAACTTTCTGTTTTGCTTTGGCAGTAGCAGTTTTGCTGTCCTTTGACTTCTCAGATAGGAAGCATTTGGGGGTAGGGCTCTGGATGGAGACTTTCTCTTCTGTCTTCTGCAGTTTTCAACAGATGCTGATGCTGTGCTGGGGGAGGGGCTGCTCGCTCATCTCTTTCCTGTTCTTTGGGGTTTGTCCTGCTTCCTCTTCACTCCCTTCACTATGAGGGGCAACGGTTGTTCCATTTATCTGACTTTCCCCAAGACTCTTGGGTGTTTTCAAGCCTATCATCTCTTCAGTATTTTACAAATCTTTTCCCTGGTCAGTACAGTGCTCGGATTCTAGTACTTGGAACAGAACTTCTCCTTATGGTGTGAGAAGCCTATCTTCTGTGACGGGCATCTGCAGAATGGGGTGTCTGGTGGAATGGGGTGTCTTTAGGAATGGGTTGTCTTTAGGAATGGGGTGTCTTTAGGAATGGGGTGTCTGGTGGAACTAAGAGGCTTTTCCTTCTCACTTCTGAGAAGTTTGAAGTTCAGGTGAGGCTCAGAATTCTGGTAGCCCAAGGCTTGCTGGGCTCTTTGTTCAGGATTGGGCAGATTACCACCCAGGGAGTCCCTTCCTCCTGCAGTGTGGGCAGATCTCAGAAATATTTGCAGTCTCTCAAGTACTGAAAATTCTTTTCCAGACACAGGGACTTAGAGAGTCACAAGGGCACAGACAAGGTCACAGTCACCAGAGCTGCTGTCAGAGAACTCGCTGCTGCCTGCTCTATTAAGTGGGTTACTATGCTCACCTCATTCCTTCAAGAAAGCAACCAATAAAAGACGAAAAGATTTAAAAACATAAATTACCATCTATCTCCCCTCTTTTTCACGTTTATTTAAAACCATCACCATTCCATTTTGCTTTTAAGAGCAGGCAGGATCATTCTTAAAGCAAGCTCCTTGAGATCTACCTTCCCTGTCTTAGTCTTGTTCAGACCACAGGGCAGTGCATGCCTGTTATCCCAGGACTCAGAAGTCTGATGCAAAAGGAGTGCTGTGAGTTTGAGGCCAGCATGGGCTGGATGGTGAGTTCGAGGCAAGTCTGGGTTATAGGATGAGACCTTGTATTAAAAAAGAGAAAGCACAAATTATAAACAAAAATCCAAGAACCCACTATTGCCCAAATAGTAAATGAGACGGATGACGGGCCGGGGGCGACCTCTGCAGACTGGACCATTCGAAGTCTTTGGGGAACCGCGCGTCCGCCTCCGCTGCCTCCACCTGCCACTCCCGGGGGCGCGCAGTGGGCGGGGTGCCGCTGCCTTGGAGACTCGGCTCCGCCCCCCCCCGTGCCCGCCCCTCAGCGTCGATTGGTCGCCCTTTGCTCCCTGACCCCGCCGCCGGGCCGCCGCTTCCTGCCGGGCGCCGAGCGCCGCCCGCCGAGCGCCGCGTCTTCCCGCGCCGCCGCCCCGAGCTCCGCCCGCTGCGCGCTCCGCCCGCCGCGCCGCCAGGCTGCCCGGCGGCCGCCCAGAGCGAGGATGCGGCGGCGCTCGCGGATGCTGCTGTGCTTCGCGCTGCTCTGGGTGCTGGGCATCGCCTACTACATGTACTCGGGGGGCGGCTCCGCGCTGGCCGCGGGCGGGGGCGGCGCCGGCAGGAAGGTGAGTGCCGCGAGGCCTGTGCGCCGACCCGGGCCTGCAGCGGGGAGGCGCCGTGCACGGAGAGTGCTCCCGGCTCGGGGCAGCAGCCGTGGGGACCCTGGCCGGGACGAGCGCCTCAAGTTTTCTCCGGGCCCTCAGGCCAGCGGAGCGTGCCCCGGCCCTGTCCGGCTCACCCGGGGCTCTGGGTGCAGCGACTTGCCTCCCGCACGCGGGGCGCGGGCACCCGGAGCCACGTACCGCCCTGCGCCAGAATCTTGTCTCGCTGGCGACATTGCGCTTCACTCCCTGTGCCGGGATCATAGGGACAACCCTTCCGCCGGACTCCCTGCCCCCTACTCCGTACTCCTCCCAGCTCACCCCGGAGCCCCACTCCCTGCTCCGGGATCTTGGGGATCATTGTCTCCCGAAACCCGGAGCTGCCCGAGCCACATTCCTCCCAACTGGAACCCGCGACCCTCTCGTCTTGCGCCCAGATCTTGAGGACCTTGGTCGGGCTGGAATCCTGGTGCTCCAGCGATCAGTGGCTTGATTCCTCCCTATCCCCCTCATCCAGCACCCCGGCAGTGAGGTCGTACCGTGGTTCTGCCAGACATCCCGTCCTACTTGCTACACTGCCCACCTTGGCCCTTGGCCGCTCACGGCGGCGGGAACTGCCTAGCCTTTTGCGCTTGCATTTCCTAATCCCAAGTCCCTCCTCGGTGTGTGTCTCTCTCTGATGGGTTCGGTGGTGAGGCCGGGGGCTTAGAGCTTACAGGTTTTGATTCGGCAGTCATCTCGGCTTGAGTGCCGAGTGGACACGGAGCGAGCGTGAGAGCCTTGACTTGGTTGGTCCTGTCTAGGCTGTTATATTCTCTCCGGAGGGGTTTGTGATGTTTTACTAGCTAATGAGCTTCAAAATATATTTTCTAAAGATTTGTAGCCCTCCTTACTTGATTTTGAGTAACACTACAGGACCCGAAAAGAATGGAAGCAGACCGTGGCTTAGGGAGCTATCGGGTAGGATCTTGAGTAGGATGGACTGCCCATGAGCCAACTTTACCCCTAGTCAGACGCTGAATGTCAAAGGCACATGGCTGATTCCCCTTTTCTCTAGCATCTTCAAGTTATTCCTAGCCACAGGTACGGAGGGAGGGAGGGGGGAGGTGGAAGTGTCTTTTTGGCTCTGGGAGGGGTTCCTGATTCGTTTTTTATTGTCAGTAGTGACCATGGAAACAGTGTTTCCCTGTGCCTGGCTTGTGTGGGGTTGACACTGACTCTCATCAACCCTGCTTTCTGAATGGTTGGTGTGTCGGGAGCCCCTGCTTGCTAGGTTTTAAGTCTAGGACGCGTGGCTGGTGGCAGCAGCTGGGTTTTTGAGAACCATGGTGACTCTGAGCAAGTGTGGTATGTGCCGACTTTGACTTTGCTTTCCAGGAGCCTTCCCTCACCTTGGGAATAGCCTGGCTGCTGACAATGCTTTTTCCCATTCACACAAAGACGAAGCCATGGATCAGCACAGCTATGTAGAAAGGCACCTGTGGCATCAGCCTCCCAGGGATGTCACCCTACCCCTGGGGGTGTCTTTTGGCAAGCAGTTGGCTTGTCTCCTCATTAAAGTTCTCTGGATGCCTAAGAGGTATAAGCTTTAGGTGTGAAGAAAGCCCAAGACCTCTTTGTGATCCGATGGAGACCCTATAGAGAGAGCAGATCGGTGACCCGGGGTTCTGTTGTCAGTGAGCCATAAAATGCAGTTCTGGCTCTGGGTATCTGGTTTAGTGATCTGCAGGGTAAGGAAGTGCTGTGAAAACTGCAGTAGATACTGACATTTCAGTAGTGCTCCCACTGAGGTAGCAAGGTGCATCCTGAGAGAGGCAGAGGATGCCCCCAAACCCTGCCGTGCTGTCCTGAATCCCTTAGTGGGTTTAAACACTAGAAGGCTCCCCAGTTTAGCTCATCCCCTTGATAAGAGAAAATGTGCGATTCCTTTAGCTTGTACAACATGAGTGTGAGGATAAGAAGAGCAGCGTTACTGAGAGATTTTTTTTTTTTTTTTTTTTTTTTTTAGCAATAAGTAGATGGCATTTCTTCTCGTGTTTGGTGCTGATCACATCTTGTTCCATCTTTAGTTAGTTCTTCATGCTCTGCTGTTTCATTCCCAAGGGGCCCAGGCTTCAGGGTTGTGCTTTGGGGATTGGCTGAGGGCATCCTGTTAGGATTTCTGCTGCTTCAGCAGTCAGGCCAGGCTGTGCACTGTGTGCCCTGCCTGCTAAACAACAAGTCTGAGAACCGCTGTTCTCCATTTAGCAAAACCCAGGAAGTCAGCTCACCTCAGACTACAGACTGAATGAACTAAGGAGCTGAAAACCAGCTGTCAGCATTTGCTGGAAAGCCCGGACTCAATGCTGTGATTCCGCAGGGCCGAGGCTCCACGTTAAAGCAATTTATGCATAATGTTTAAAATTGCATTTCATTTGTATAGGTATCTCCCCCTGCCATATTTACTCTTGCCTCCCTAAACTGATGATTTGCACTTCAAGAATGCCTTTCCTTTGAGCATCTTAAATGCTTTAAAATTTTAATCACGTTAAGTTTCCCTGGGGCCCTGGGGCTGGCAGTGGATGGCTGCATGGGAGGGAAGGGACTTCTGTTGAAAGGAAGCTGCCTCTGGCTGAAGTGAAGCAACAGGAAGGGTTCCCAGTCTGAGAGCAGTGAGCTCAGCTGAGAGACTGAGGGCCCCTTCATGAACTGCCTAAGAGCTTGAGGTACTGCTCTTCCTGGGAGCTGGCACCTCTGCTGCACCCGACCCTGGGCCTCAGGTGCAGGTGTTTGGCGGTCAGGCAGGAAGCGTTGGGGAGGGGCTTCTCTTGGAACTACAGAGGGGCCTTTGGTAGGGGACACTCACTGGGAGAACAGTAGGTTCTAAAAACAGAGGAGGGCCTATGCTGTCCTGTAGAGGGCTTCCCATGGCAAGCTGGCTGGCTCACTCGTGTGGCTGATTTGGAGGGGACCACTACACCTTGAGTAGGAAGTTAGGCGTACAAGTGTATGTTGATGGCACGGTGGCCCCAGTGGTGCCGGGGACATCTCGCTTTCTTCCTTTCCTCAATCACTGCTCATCTCTGCCTCTCCACTCTCTCATCAGCGTTGGGAGAGTAGCATCCTTATACCATGGCTTTGCTTATTCTTTTTAGTTTATTTCTTAGGATTATATGCTATTAGTAAGTGGTCAATAACTGATACAGAAAGAAGGAAAGAAATAAACGAGAGAAATACCCTAGCCCCAGAAAATAAAGTTAGCTAGAATCCTGTGAGGCCTTTGTTTCAGGCAAACTGTGCACCCCAGTGCCTTCTTTGTGTACTTCCTGACGGACAGGTCTGCAAGGTTCCTTCAGGATTTGCACTGAACCTTGGGTTCTGTTAATAAGTCATTAGTGGGGAAATCCTAGGGACACCACCAGCTCTGGAGCCAGCTGTGGTGACATAATGGGGTTCCCAGTAGCCGAAGTGGGTGAGGTGTGCACCCTGACTTGAGGGTAAAGTCCATGATGGTTAGAGTCCTGGAGTTGCCCCTGAGTCTTGGCAGGATGGGCTCCAAGCTCCCTACCCTTCCCTGATCCCCAGTTAGGAGGAGTAACTGGGTTTATCTAAGACTGACAAGAGGGTGCCACACAGTGTCCTGACCTTTTTTTGGCAGGGTTCCAATGATAGGCGTGCAATTTAAGAAAGGCCATTTGCACTAAGTATGACATAGACCTGCCAATCTGGTACTTAGGGGTGGAAGCAGGAGGATCTGGATTCAGGGTCACGATTTCTTACATATCACCTTCAAGCCTAGGCCAGGCTGGGCTGAATGAGACCCTGTTCCAAAACAATGGTGCCGGGTGTGGTGGGGGTGGGAAGATTGTCAGGGGAAAGCCCAGCATAGCCTCATCTACACCTGTAAGAGAAGCCTCCTTAAAGGAAATAAAATTCCCTGCTCCAGAATTCTGTTGTGGCTGCCCAGGGCAGTGCAATCACATTAGATACAGATTGTGACCCACAAACACTAGAAAGATAGCGAGTTATGCCCTGGACCCTCCAGCAAAGGTGAAAATGAACCTGTGTACCAGTAGCTAGGGCCATCAGTCTGCTCGGCTTGCTGGGCGAGCTGTGGTGGGGTGAGAGTGCTGAGGACAGGGACAGTTTTTCTGATGCTTTTAGTCTGAAGGAAGAAAGGGCTTTAGCGATGGGCTGGGGGGTTGGGGGTAAGGGATGGGGTTGTTTGCTGCCCTTCATATCTAAGGAGTCAGGGGTATGTGAGAGACAGGGATGCTAGCTTCCTTGCTGTTGCCATAGTCTCAGGTTTCTCAGGAACATGATGTCAGCCCAAGGCTGCTGTTATGCCCCTGCTCAAAGTCATTTTCAGAGGTAGCTGTCTGGTCCCTGCGGGGAGGCTCAGACAGAGGCCAGGAAGGCTGCAGGTGTTTCTGGGGAGTTCTTGGACAGTCTCCTGCAGGTTCAGGTAAATGCACAGGGAGAGACTTAGGCTCTAGTTGCTTGTCTCTCCCTGCCTACCTGCTCCTGTATTTTTGAGAAAGTCAGTTTCCCTCTTGTCCCCCTTTCCACATAAAGCAGCTAAGGGTGAACTCTGTCACCCACTAGGGTTCCTGTGCCCACTTGCCTGTTGTAACAGGTACTGAGTGTTGGAACGCTCACCTCTTGTCAGTGACTTGAGGTCTGGCCTTGCCTTGAGCAGAAGTGCTCATCTACCTACATGGTCTCGGCTCCTTCCTGCAGAGGTCTCTTTTGATGCAAGACCTCAGTAGTGCTTCCCACAAAGGCTGCCCAAGGAGCTTGAGAACAGGCCGGCCCAGGTGGGCAGCTTGCCTCCCTGGATGTTTGTTGTTACTCTGATGTACCAGAGAAGCTCACCACAGCAGAACATGACTTTGCTCTCTCTGGGTGGGAAGACTTCCTGATCTTTGGCCTGAGCATTGTATTCGGGACCAACTCCAGCCTCAGAGGTTCTCCTGGGAGTATATACCTTAGTCTAGAGGCCTGTCTCACTTCTCAGAGACTATGGGCCCATTTGGAGTGGAATAGGAGGATGGGGGATCAGGCTTCAACACCAGTCAGCTCTCCTGCTGAGACGGTTTGATTTTTTTAGGTTCCCATCCTGAAGTGGGTCTGGATCTGCCAGCACCCTCCTGACATGGTTTGGACTGTAAAGCTGGCATGTCCATACTTAGTCTTGTCCGGTAGCACGGGCCTAGGAAGCATGTGTCATGTTGCACAGATTGGGTTTCGTGTCAGCAGGCTGACATGCAGACAGCCGTGATTCACAGGGGCTGGGTATGTGGGAAAGCAGGCCCTCTTACTTGAACTCTCATTTCTGGAGCCGCAGTTTGGGCTTTCCTAGGAGCCATACATCATTCTGAGGCTGGTGTGACAAAACTTTGGTGGACGGTGGCTGTCTCTGGCCAAGCTCAACCTGTCACCCATGGCCTAGCCTATCCTTGCAGGCTGCCATCCTGGTGAATGCCCCTTCTTCCTAGAAGCACCCTGTGAAGGGAGCGGTCTCCTCCAGGCCACCTTGCTGGCCACCTCCTTTAAGGTATACAGCTCCTGTCTCTCCCAAGGAAGAGGAATGCCAGGAAATGGGTGGATCAGGGCCATTGGATTGTAGTGTGTGTCTTAGTAGTGGCCAGTGGTTAGAGGCTTCAGCTTCTTGGGGTCCACACCCCCCCCCCACTGTGGGAGGCTCACAGCATTGCCAACCTCTGCACACTGGGTGCAGCACCCTCATAGGTTATACCAGAAGCTACCATGGCATGGAGCAGAACTGACCCACATGCAGAGGAGGGCACTAGTGACTGTTTGGCTTCTTCTTGCTGCAGCCTTGTGGCTGGGCCGTCTCAGAAGGAAACAGCCAATCGGTGAGGTCTATGGTGGGCCCCCTTTAGGAGTACATACGTGATTACTGAGTTTTAAAATCTAATAGATACCTGCTTAGCACCCACTGCATGCCATGTGTGTCCTCAAAGCTTCCGTCCTTAAAGCTACTGAAGAAAATGAAGGGTAGGAAAGGTAAGTAAGTGGCTCTCCAAGGGTTACAGAGCTTGGGCTGTGGTGGCATCTGCCTCCTAAGGTCTTCCGGTTGTTAGGATGGGGTTGTGACTCTCCAAGGTTCCTAGACCCCTTCCTTGGTTGACAATGTCCTTCCCCTTCCTGTGGTGGTGACTTAGGGGAGGCACCCTGTGCCCTGTGTGTTCTAATGGCAGCTGTAGCCTGCTTGCCTTATCTCAGGTTTCTTTCCGCCTAGCGGCAGGTTTACCCTCTTACCCTCAGGTTTTAGCCTGACCAGCAGCAGTTATCCTTGACGCTCCACTGGCTGGAAGAGTGATACCAGGGTCTGACCCTTTCGTTCTCTTCCCGAGTGTCTTTCGAGACTCCCTGTGTGCAGAGCTTAGCTGTGTCTGGAATCTTCCTGGGAGCCCAGCTGACTGCCGTATTCACTGCGTTGTGGTTGGTGGGGTGGAGGATGGGGCGGGCAGCAGACAGAACAGCATGAAGGGCAGTTCTGGGAAATGGGTACAGGGGCAGAGGTCATGCAGGTCATGGCCAGCATGAGTACAGCCAAGTTGTGAAGCCTTAGGCGCTGTCTTCCTTTGCTCCTGAGGCCCCCTGATTCCTCAGTGCTCAGGCCCTCTGCTACCTCATCTTCTGCTCACTGGATGGAACGAACCAGTGTGAACCAGTGTTCTCAGGGGTCATTGCCTTAACTTTGCCAGCAAAGTGGATCTCCTTTCATGGGGATGCCTGGTTTTTCTCTTCCGTTCACTTAGTTACCACATGCACCTGGTTAGAATGCCAAGTCACCCACCACACTCCGGCCTCTTGACCTCCTGTGGTCCTCAGTTCCCAGAGACACCTGTAGTTCTCTGTGTGATAGATTTGCTAGGCTGTGTTGTGGGATAGACTCTGGATTCCTGAGCTAGTCTGTGAGGTGTAGCAGGGCAGCAGCGTGACAGGGCTTGGTTTAGGGTCTATGAAAGAACTTTGTGTATTTACAGAGTTTTTTTGCCCCGCCTTTCAGAGCTCAGGGAGTCAGCCATCCTTGGGTCTTGAGCCCCTGCTGCAGTCAAGGGTCTGTTACTGCTCCATCCCCAGGAGTGGCTGGAGGTGCAGGAGGGCTTGTTCATCACTCAGAGTTGCAAGAGGGCAGAAGCCAGAAGCCAGAGCCTGCTGCTGTCCTGCTTTGGAGAGCTGGCACTTGGTAGTAAAGACCATGTCAGGAACCTAGGATCTGAGGTGTTTGTAGAGAGCTAGATGAAGCTGTGACTTCACTGCCTGCAGTTGCTAAGGGACTCTGGGAGAGCTGCCTGTCAGCTGTGTTCTCAGGGCAGGTATCTTTGGGGGAGGGGGTGGTTACATGCAGCTTCCGGGTACTTGTGGAGGAAGCAGCTAGAGTGGCTCTCAGTCAGTCAGCTCAGGACAGCAGTGCTGTAGTAGCTTTTGATATCTTCCTGGATCAGCTGTGTTCTCAGGGCAGGTATCTTTGGGGGAGGGGGTGGTTACATGCAGCTTCCGGGTACTTGTGGAGGAAGCAGCTAGAGTGGCTATCAGTCAGTCAGCTCAGGACAGCAGTGCTGTAGTAGCTTTTGATATCTTCCTGGAAGGCTCACCCAGGTGTGACCTTTGACGCCTTGCTTTGGAAAAATCAGTGGGCCTCAGATGAAAGGTCTTTCTTAGCTAAATCACTTGGGATGGGAACCTGAGGAGCTCTAGGCAAATTAAAGACTCGGACTTGAAGCTGCCTATAAATTAAGTACTCCTTAGGCATGGGGTGAGTTTGGTGCTCACAGTGGGAATTGTAGCTGCTGTCCTGCAGAGTAGTGTGGCCCAGCATGGGATGCCTTGCTGCCTGGCTGTCCTCTGACTGCCTGGGCTTTCCTGTTGACCCACTTGCTGAACCTTTACTTCCAATGGCCACCTCCCCTCCATCCCCTCTCACCCTGCCTAGGCTATTGGCCTTTCCAGCTTACTTCTGCTCACCAGGACATTGGTTTTTCTATGTGTCACTCTTGCACACAGACACAAAGGAGATCATAAGTGAATATTTGGGGACAGGCATCCCGAGACTTTTTCTGAGTCCCACACCACTTTCTGTCTGCTTTTCTTGGTTATCCACTGTGTCACCAGTATCATTGGTGACAGCATTTCCCAAGGGAGGGGGACCATAAAAGAGCTAAGGGGCATTGGCTCTGCCTCAAAGCAACCTGGCAGTTGTATAATTAGCCACCCCTGACTCCACACGTCTACCCTGAATCCTGCTGAATTCTCCATTTCACTGTCTGCTTCTGTCTCATCCTGACAGATTTCTAGGGATCACTGTCTTTGGATTTTCTTTTATGCTTTTGACATATGTCCAGCGGATTGAGATGCCGAGCCTGTGGTGATGCTTTGGGGCCCTAGCCCGGCTTATAGAGACTTGGGTGGTTTGGGGGAGACTTACTCCAGTTTCATATGACCAACCATAAGTGAGGATCAGCTCAGAATGGACCAGTCAGGGCACTGCTCTTTGTCATCTATGAGAGCTCAGTTACTCTGCGCCTTTCTGTGACAGATGAGGCTGGCCTCTGTCTACTCCGTTCCCAGAGTCCTGATAGGTAGCCTCGTACTTCTTATTTCAGAGAGCAGCTGAGAGTATGCACCCATTCAGAAAACATGCTGCCGTGTTCACCATGGAAGAGGTCCCCTTGGGTGCCAAGTTGCAGAGGGGCAATCATGTCTTACACTGAGATTTCAGTTAAAAGGTAGCTAGTGTATTTTGCGGAGTCCCTTCTGTGGATGAGAAACACTTAGTGAGGTTTTATCAACGTTGCTTTGAAGTCCTGGAAGATGCTGACAGGAAAGCATTCACCATTTGTGCTGATTGATTTCTGCCTTTGATACCCCACTAGGAGCACTTGGTGGCTGAGTGTGAATCAAGGTAGGCATGGGTCACTGTCACCTAAGCTGCTGTCAGCCGCTCACAGCCCTTTACCTAACAAGACTGCTGTGGCCATTCAATGGAGGTGTCTTGATTGCCCTGTCTGTCTGCGTCAGCACCCAGCCTTATCATGGGCAGGGAGATGGAGTGGAAGACCATTAATAAATGTATATTACTCCCTATGTTCCTCCAAAAGGATGTTATTGCAAAACTCCCACAGATTACTTTGTATTTGTAACTGGCAGTTTTGGCAAGGACACGATACTGCATATTTCCTGTAAGGTGTAATTCCTGGTGACTTCAATTTATATCAGCCTTGACACTGTAATTCCTGAAAGGCTCCGAGCCCCGCCATCTGTCTTGCTTCTCTGTAGGCTGGGAAGTTTTTCCTTTGTATGCACTACCAGACTGTCCCCCAGGTCACACAGTAGCAAAGTCAGGCTGTTTTAAGGTCTCAGCAGCTGCCTATGACAAGGCTTCTGGGAAACCCAGCATGGGACAGCCCGTTTTCAGTCTGTCCCTGATACACAGGCACATACCAGGTCTTCCTCTTGTACTCAGCCACAGCTCTAGGCCAGGAGGGTGCTGATTATAGGGCTGTTGTCTGCTTATCCTCCATCAAACCTGCTGATGTAGATGAGCAGAGAGTTGGGGGGGGGTGTCTGGACTTCTGGGTGGTCTGAGGCCCAAGCCTGGCATTGTGAAAGGGTGGTGACTGCAGCTTACCAGGCTTACCTGAGCTGGTAAAGAGCTGGGGGTGGCTCATTCCTGACAGAGGGAAACCAAGAACACATAGTAGTAGCATCAGGGAATAGGCCACCCTAGGCTGCCTAGGATGCTGTGAA
Organism: Mus minutoides; assembly: GCA_902729485.2. Classification (NCBI taxonomy): domain Eukaryota; kingdom Metazoa; phylum Chordata; class Mammalia; order Rodentia; family Muridae; genus Mus; species Mus minutoides. The sequence continues at coordinate 183,747 of CACVCL010015146.1, read as the reverse complement.
CAAGTTGATTCCTTTGTTTTGTTTTGTTAAAAAAAAAAAAGATTTATTTATTTATTATATGTAAGTACACTGTAGCTGTCTTCAGACACCCCAGAAGAGGGCATCAGATCTCCAGCTACCATGTGGTTGCTGGGATTTGAACTCAGGACCTTTGGGAGACCAGTCAGTGCTCTTAATCGCTGAGCCATCTCTCCAGCCCTGATGTCCTTTGTTTTAGGAAGAAATGGACTACCTACCTTTCCTAGCTTGGGCTGTCATCATATCAGTAGTGTTTGACTTTAGAATTTTTCTCCCCAAGGGGACATGGGCGGCACATACTGTCGTTTGCCTGTTCTGGCTTCCCAAGCTGCCTGGGTCCAGGAGCAGGTCCAGTGCAGAGCCTGAGAGCAATCCAATGCTTTGCAAACAGTAGCTTCTTTGCCACCTGGCTACCGAGTCATGTTGATCGTAATACTAAGGAATGCACAGAAACTCTGAAGGTGGCCCTGGGTCCCTCTGTAGGACTGGTATGACGTGGCAAAGAGGATATAGCAAAGTGCTGGGCTTGGGCCTAAGCCAGAGTGCCTGCGTATGAATTCTTGCTTCCTGGGTGGCTCTGTGACCTCAGGGAAGTCACTTAGTCTTTGTGTGGTTTCGTCTTTTGCTTGTCTCAGCAGTTTCCAGTGTGCAGCATGTTAGTATGTATAAACTGTTTGGATTGGTCCTGCTGTGCGCACAGCAGATACTCGGTAGAGTGAGGCATTGTGAAGGCTGCTGTTAGTGTTAAGTGTTAAAGGTGGGAGCCAAGTAATGGAGTATGGTAAAGGGAGCCTCGGGAGCCTCGGTGCCACGGGGATGCTGTCTCTTACAGTGGGTTGCTTGGGAAGAGCTGAGATGACAGGACCTGGTGCTCTTGTTCCTTCCTCACCTGAGGATGTCAGGCTAGGTGGTGTCCCATGGTTGAGAGCCAGTACACAGACCTTGGCCTTCACTCTTCCTGCTGGGTTTCTCAAAAGTTCTTTCCCAATTTCATCCTTTCATCCCTTGTAACTTGCTTTTGAAAATTTGTATCAGGATGCATGTTTTAACTGTGTAGCTATGTAATTAAAATTTAAAACCCATTGTTAATTGGTTATTTCAACATCTTGAGTTGTTACTATCTGAAACTTTCCCACAAGGTTCTGATTGTAAACATTCTTTTGGTTTCATCAGTGCAGCATCTCCTTGCCTTTGAGGCTGTGGGTGACCGACACAGACAAGACGGAAAATTAACTGTGGCAGCACAGCACAGCCGCTGCAGGGCTGAGACCTGGCCGTGCCACCAATTGGCTCAACATTTACACACTTACTCTCAGATTGCAGATTAACAAACTTTACTTCATAATGATTGCAGCAAAGAGTAATCTAAAGTCTGGACGTTGGTGAGGATGCTGGGCATGAGGAAGGCCATCATCCAGCCCTGTGTTACCCTGGAGTGACTCTGGGTCCCTGTCTGTTTGGTTCACAGTGAAGAGGGGCATGGTGGGCCAGTGAGAGATGAAGGTGGGGCCCAAGGGTGCAGTGAGGCTCCCTGGCTGCCTCTACCTGCTCATGTGCTCAAAAGGGCTTTCTGGGAGCAGCCACAGCTGAACGGGCTGGCAGATGGGGAAGAACAGTGGCTATCTCCATCTTCCTGGACCGGCTCCCTTCTTTGGGCCACCTGGGGTTGCCTTGGATCTAGGAAGGTCCCTGTTGTCACNAAGGTGGGGCCCAAGGGTGCAGTGAGGCTCCCTGGCTGCCTCTACCTGCTCATGTGCTCAAAAGGGCTTTCTGGGAGCAGCCACAGCTGAACGGGCTGGCAGATGGGGAAGAACAGTGGCTATCTCCATCTTCCTGGACCGGCTCCCTTCTTTGGGCCACCTGGGGTTGCCTTGGATCTAGGAAGGTCCCTGTTGTCACGGAGACACGGTGGATCTGCGAGGCTGTTTTGAGTTGGACCTATTTTAAGGTGTTTTCATGAGCCCGAGTATAGTGTCCAGGGCAATGGCAGTCGAAGGTCTCAAGACTAACAGGCGGCTTTGGTGAGCGGACTGAGTGGCTACTGAACAGGGTTGGTTTGCTTTGCCTTTCTGGCCCCGAGGTGTCTAGGCTGCTTGTACTCTCCCACCTCGCGGTCCTCCAGTGGTATATGCTCACACCTTGGTGGTCTACTGTTGAGATTATCTGATGCACCCTGATGTCTCTAGGTGGTGCCCTCCCCTCAGTCCTCTGCTTCTAGCCTCCCCCCACCCCCAGGTCCTTAATGCATTAGCCCACCCCTGAGAGCCCAGTGTAGGACTGCCCTTCCAGCCTACCCATCCTAACCTGAGCGTCTGTGGTCACCTGCTCAGGGCCTGCTGACCTTTCTTCGTGGAAGGAGTTTTGGATAATGACCCTCATCTGATACTCCAGTCACTCCACCTGACACCTCCCAGCTATCTCTATGTCCTCCTGCCCCATCTGCATGTGGTCTTGTAGTCTTGGGAGGTGACAGACTGTATGGAATGTGAAAAGTAACTGAAGTGGAAACTTGAGGGTTCTTTGGAAAGTCGGTTGGGTCAGATGGTGTTTTGCTGGGGCAAACACATGAAGGAACATTCATTAAAGTGGACACAGGTGTGAAAGGCTAAGCAGACTCATGAAGGAATGTTTCACTGATGCAGACACAGGAGAGAGGAGGTTCTGCTAAAGCAAGCATATGAAAGGGCATGTGATGAAGGATTCTTAGCTAACGACACACATGTATTGGTTTGCCTTACATTGCGCGGTTGAGCTGCATTTGTCAGGACTCCATAGAGAGAAACACACCAGAAACCTTCTGGTGGTGTGCTGCAGTTTCTTGCCGCTTCCCTGGACACGGGCTGATTGGATGCACATGCCAAGGCAAGAGCTGTGGTGAGGCAAGGCACGTGGAGGATACATGATGTCTGTAGGATATAAATAGGACTCCATGGAGTGACGGACACTTGGCTTGTGAGTCTCAGCTTCCCTGAGATTGTCACAGCTGAGACCTTTTCCTGGTGTTCCTGCTGGTCCCTTCTGCCGACTTGAGCAGAGGCTGTGGCCTGGCTGTCTCTGCAAGGTCATGTCACATGTTGTTAACCCAACTCTACTGAACTTGACTGCTGGTGTATCTGTGAGGTGTTTGCCAGTGGATTGAGCTGCCGATGCCTCCTAACCTGTGAACTGAATTGCTGATTTCCAGACAACACGGACAGGAGTTGCTCCAAAGAACCTTTCTTTTCCACTACTTCTGGTGGGTTATAAAGAAGGTTAAAGTGTTTAAGAACCATCATTAAAAATAGGGTCTGAAAAAATTAAAGTTATGGGTACCTGAGTGTTAACTCTGTCCGTGGCTGTAGGTGAGTTGGCATCCACGCTGTTAACTCTGTCCGTGGCTGTAGGTGAGTTGGCATCCACGCTGTTAACTCTGTCCGTGGCTGTAGGTGAGTTGGCATCCACGCTAAGGTGAATCTTTTTGGTGGTGCTGCTGATTTGGGGTTACCCATGCTCTGTAATTCAGCCAGACACACTCATTGGATCCAGTTTGATCTGGCTATTTTTAGTCTTTTGTTGCCCTGTCCAGGGGTATACCTGTTTGTTTCCATCTCCCCAAGGGAGTTCATATAACACTTGTGTGTCTCTCTTCCCCAAGAGGCTCTTTTTGTTCCCTCTCAGTGTTGAGCTGCAGGAGAGTCTGGCTCCTATACTCTGTTTTACTCCAGGAAGGGAGTGTGACAGCTGTCTGTCAAGAGGGAGGCTTTGCAAAAGAATAGTTGACAGAGTCTGGGAAGTTGGCCGTCCTGGCTGATAGAAGGCCATAGGCGGGGAGGCGTATAGTAAAAGGCCACTTAGCTGCTGGGCCAGTGGAGGAGGGGAGTCTCTGGTGCTTGCAGTGGGTCAAGACCTTTCAGGACTTAGAACCCAACTAACTCCAAGGCATTGGTCGTCCTTCAGAAAGCTGCTTTATGCTGAGGTTGGGGGAGGCGTGTACTATTGAGTGTTCTCAGCATCNCTTGGAGCCCACACACAGGTTCACCCCTCAGTCAGAGCCCCTCTTGGAGCCCACACACAGGTTCACCCCTCAGTCAGAGCCCCTCTTGGAGCCCACACACAGGTTCACCCCTCAGTCAGAGCCCCTCTTGGAGCCCACACACAGGTTCACCCCTCAGTCAGAGCCCCTGAGGAACTGGACTCTTGCTGCGGAGGGACAGCTCCAGCAGCTGGTCTGACACTGAGTCAAAGCGATCAGGGAATGCGTGCGTTCCTGGTCTCAGCACTTCCTTGAGGCGTAACATGCACATTATGGAGACTCGTGGCTCAGAGCTGTTGAAGGACTCACTGGTTACCACGTGGCAAGCACTTACATGTGCCAAGGACAACCCAGTGTTCTGTGACAAGACTTTTCCTGGGGAGATACAACACACACATCTACTTGCCTCACATAGGGAGCCCCACAACAGACCAAAGTATGGAATTTACTGGAGTCCAAGTTGGTGGACCAGTGAGTTTTACTGGGGTTACTTACAGGGATATGGGTGAAAGGTCACTTACTTCTGCAATCAGGATGACCCAAAGTCAGTGCATCAAAGTCCAACCCAGCATGGGTGACAGCTCGGGACCTGCAGGCAGCTCGGCACGTGTTGAAGAATGTCCTTTCCAGGTGCTTCAGTTGGTCGAAACGTCTTCCATGCATCTTGGCTGGGTTCTGCTTCTTTCAGTGCTGTCAGATGTGGAGCAGCCGGGAGGCTTTTCTGGGGTGCCATCTTTTGGGGTGCAGTCCTCCTATCAGGGTCTTGTATGATGCTCTGTGCTGTTACAATGGCATCTGGTCTTCTGATTTGGAAGATTTCTTTGACTAGCTTCTTCTCACAGGAGTTGCTTCTTCTCACAGGAGTCTTGGTGAACTTGCTTCTTTCCCTGGAGCACTGATACCTCTTCCTCAAGAGTCAGTCTCAGCCCCAACCCATCTGCCCCTGCTGTGACACGAAGCTAGGGCTGCACCAAGCTCTGTCCCAGCACACTGCCAGCCTCCACTGGAAGGTGACATGAGAGGGATCGGTGAGAGGGAGGTGACAGCTTGGTCCCTCTGCATCCTGTTGCCCCTGCTGTAGTCTTCCTGGCACTAACAGACTTTGGCTCTTCACCTTTGGAGACGCTAGCCCCAGGAAAAGAGCATCTTGCCCTATGTCCTCTGTCCCAAGGACTCCAACCTCCAGTGTCCCAGCCCTGATGGGTACAGACTGAGCAGTCTGACCTCCCTGTATTTCCTTATACCCAGGTGGAGGCTGCTTCTGCAGTTGAGCTCCCCATCCTCCACATATGTAAGAGTCACCTGACCACCAGTGTTACCTAGGTGGGTGTTTATATGGGAACCGCTCTATTGGAGAAATAACTGTAGATCTGGTTAGATTCTGGCTGATTGTGGGGCCAGCTTTCCAACACTGTAGAGGGCATAGATGCATTCCACTAATTTAGACTGTGGTTCACACTCACGGGAGTTGCACTTGCTCCTCCTGACCAGACTCAGAAATGCTCTCCTCTGTCCAGCCATGTTCCTAAGCCTCAGGGAAACTGGGTATCTGAGGGATGGAGTTAAGCCACAGGGCTCAGCCATCCAGGTTGCTCGTGTATAAAGGCACTGGACGAAAGCAGCACAGCGCAGCGCAAAGGGCTGAGTTTACAGGTCACAGCCCATCGTCAAGGGAAGCTGAAGCAGGAACTGAATGAAGTGTAACCACAGAAGAATAGCTGCTTACTGGCTTGCTTCCCATAGCTCACTTGGCTTGCTTCTAATACAACTCAGGACTACCTGTCCAAAGATTGGCCCCGCCCACAGTGGGCTGGGCCCTCCCACATCAATCACTAGGCAAGAAAATAGGCAGATCTGATGGAGGCAGTTCTTCAGTTGAGGGCCTCTCTTCCTAGATGACTCTCGTTTGTATCAAGTTGACAGGAAGCGACAGCACATAGCCAGCACAGGGCACAGGACCTGTGCTCACGCATGACCTGAGTTTAATTCCCAGAAGCCACGGTGAAGGAGAAGACCAGCTCATGAAAGTTGTTCTCTGATGTCCATCATCACACACGTCATACATGTGTACAAGCCTAATACAATGAAAACTTCACATACAGATTCAAAAACAAAACGGGAACTGTAAGGCCGGGTGTGGTGGCGCACGCCTTTAATCCCAGCACTCGGGAGGCAGAGGCAGGTGGATTTCTGAGTTCAAGGCCAGCCTGGTCTACAAAGTGAGTTCCAGGACAGCCAGGGCTATACAGAGAAATCCTGTCTCGAAAAACCAAAAAAAACCCAAAAACCCAAACAAACAAAAACAAAACAAAACAAAAAAAACCCAGGAACTGTAGGACCCATGGGACTCGCGGCATGGTGCGAGTGTAGGATGCAGAACCGGTAAAGGGTCCGGAGCTCCGGCAGCCCCTGGGCTGATCTTGGCACTGCTTCTCATCTGTGTTTAGTTAAGTGTTCAACCCAGTCTAGCATGATAGATGCTGTCCCCAGGTCAGTCAGTGATCTGGGGGGCTCCAGGACCCACCTGGGATTGGCGTATCAGCCAACAGTGTCAGAGTGGCCCCTTCTGTTAAGCATATGTGTATGTGGGTAGCCAAAACAAGAAAAGCAATAATTCACATTATCTTCAAAAACAAGGTAGCTCCATTTGAAGAGGTTTCTTTTTTCCCTCAAGATAGTTTCTCTGTGCTGCTCTGGCTGTTCTAGAGCTTGCTCTGGTGTAGACCACACTGGTCTTGAGCTCACAGTGATCCACTTGCCCTTATCTCCCTCGAGTGCTGGTATCTAAAGGATGTACCACCACTGCCTGACTTGAAGAGGTTTTGGTAGCCTTTCAGCTTGGTAAGACTCATGTGGTGCCGAGTTTGAGGTTGTGAAACGCAGTTCTGGTTACTACTGTTCAGGGAGTGAATGCTTTCGCGCCTGTTCATTTAGGGAAGTGCCTGCATCTGAGGTGGGGCTCTGCCCCAGGCCTAGGCGAGCCTTACTGCTGCTTGGCTCTAATAAGCAAGGAAGCTTCGGTGAGCAGCACGTGGACCAGTCAGAGGCTTGCAAGCCTCATAACTCTAAACCTTAGGCTCATTAATTATTAGCTCGGGCAGCAGCGTCTTGTTGGCGTGTGTGTAACCCAGTGCCTGCCCAAGGTGCCTGGACTGCCAGAGAACCGCTTTCAGGCTCTCTCTTCACAGGCAGGAAGTAGATTCTGGGTCACAGTCCCTCCTTTGTGCTCATGGCTCTTCACAAGGTGGCTAGGGCCAAGTGATACCATGAAGGTAACGCTGGTCACATTTTAGAGATATGCAGAACTCACGGTCACCTGGCTGCCTCTGTCACTCCAGACTGACTCTTCCAGTGTGCTGTCAACACATTGTTCTCAGTGTGTCTAGTCGGGTAGTTGTGCAGTGTTGTCAGCTGCTGGAGCTGAGAGCTGCCCCTGAATGTGGGCAGGGGCCAGCAGGTCCCAGGGGGTATGCTCATGGCATGAGGGGTCAGATAGAGACCAAACAAACATCTGTACTGCAAGCATTCAGAAAAACAAAAAACAACTCTACAGGAAACTCTCACTAAACCAAATCCTGGGAGGCTTTCTTGCTGACCCTGTCTCCTCCAATAGAAAAAGCTGCCAGCAGGGACCCAGGGATCTCTGTGGTAGTGCCAGGGGTACAGGTGGTATTGATGCAGACCCTGCCCGCTCTGCTCCTCAGTGTGAATTCTGAGATGGCTGGGTCTTACATCCCAGGCAAGTTCTGGCCTCAGAGGGTGGCGACTTTCGGTTCCATGTTGCTGGATGGTCTGATGCATTAGGGATAACACATTCTGCCTCCTTGATCCCAGGGCTCCTTCTCACCACCCAGGCCCCATGGACTTGGACAGCCTGGTGTCTCAATGAATGTGACCTTGAGTCTGTCTGCCCAAAGTCACTAGTTGTGCCCTGTGTCACAGCTTCCATGCTTAGACATTCTGCCATTGTAATGAGGGAGGGGAGCCCTGTGGAGGGCCAGGTAGGTTGAGGCCTTGTGTAGATGAGGGGCTCAGCTCCAGGACAGCAGTCTCCCAGGTAGAATTCCAGCCCACCCAATGCCCGAGGATCTGAGACGCAGAGCTTTGTTCCGTCCAGTCTGTCTGTGGAGTGTGTGTGGGAAGGGCAGCTTGAACTCCTGCCTGCTGAGATGAGCACCGGTGTCCATGTGGATATGGTAAGGTGAGGCCCAGCAGAGTGGGGGTCTCGTGCGGCTGGACATGGCAGGGGTGCATGGGGACTTTCACCAGCCTGGTGGTGCCTGGATGCTTTTGGTTTAAGACAGCACCCCAGTTAACTGTGTGAGCCTTCCCATTCTAGCACCTACCACATTAGCTGAGAGAGAGAGAGAGAGAGAGAGTTCTCTCTTCTAAGAAGGTTCTAATTACTGAGCTGAAATATTAACACACACTTATCTGTGGTGATTAGGACTAAGGAAGCCTGGCCGTGCAGCTTAGTCATCTGCTTAAGTGGCCAGGAGTGTGTTAATGCTCAGTTTATCAGGGACCCCAGGGCAGGGCTAGAGGAGTGCTGACAGCCTCCTTTCTCCCTCCTCCGCCTCCTGCTCCTCCCCTTTCCTCTTCCTTCTTCCTCTCCCTTCCTCCCTTCCTTCTCATCACTCCCTCTTCCTCCCCTGCCCCTTTCTCCTCTCTACCCCTCTTCTCTTTCCCCTCCCTCCTGTCCCGCCATGCGCCATGCGCCATGCACTCCCCCCACCCTCGTTTCTTTCCTCCTACCCCTTTGTACTTTTCTGGGTTTCTCTCTTCTCCTCCTTACCCTTCTGCCTCTTCACCAGGACCTCTTTCCCCTTCACTGATGACTGATCTCTGCTCAGAGGCAGCTATGCAGGGAGTCACTCTGAGTGATCCTGGTGGCTGAACCTAGAAGTCACGTTTCTCTCTGGGTTTGATCCACATGGAGCCTCTCCTGCTCAGCCTCCTTCGAGAAAGGCTGCTTCAGACAGCTAACGAGTGTGTCCCACAGTGAGTGGTCCCTCAGACAGCTAAGGAGTGTGTCCCACAGTGAGTGGTCCCTCAGACAGCTAAGGAGTGTGTCCTACAGTGAGTGGTCCCTCAGACAGCTAAGGAGTGTGTCCCACAGTGAGTGGTCCCTCAGACAGCTAAGGAGTGTGTCTCACAGTGAGTGGTCCCTTCGTGCATCTGGTGGTTGTTAAGACACAAACCAAAGTCTCCTCCCACTGTAACATTTGTTGTGAGGATTTCAAAACCACACCAAGTGCTCTTGAGGTCACATAGAAGTCAGAGAGTGGCAGAGAGGGAAAGGCCTCGTTGGACATTGCATAATTCTAGCCCAGGGTCATAAATGGTTTAAGTAATAATATACACCAAATGGTTATTATTGTTTGCTGTGCTGGAAATCACTGCTGTGTGTATGAAGCAAGTGCTCGCTATGCCACTGATCCATACAAAATAACTAAAATAAATACAGGCAAAGAAAATAAGCTAAAGGGTAACAACAACAACAACAAAGATTCATGGATGGTAGGCCTTTAGTTAGGCTCTGTTTTGCAGAAAGGTAATATAATATCTTGTATTTGTCTATTCAGCTAACTAGGGTTGTTTCTTTTTGGCTGTTATAAGTTACACTGTTTCTTGTAGTTTCACACTCAGTGAAACATTGTGTCCTTTCTGTATTAGGGGATTTTAAAGTATCTTTATTTTAGAGAATTAAGACAGCATGTACCAATGTACATTATATTAGTAACACAAGATGGGTTGGTGATGTAGGACAAAGTATATAGTAAGTCTTTAGCTTGCCTTCTGTAAAATAGTTAATGTAACTATGTATCTGGATTTCAGGGAATCAGATGAGTTACTNGCTCTTCCGATCTGGATTTCTGAGTTCAAGGCCAGCCTGGTCTACAAAGTGAGTTCCAGGACAGCCAGGGCTATACAGAGAAATCCTGTCTCGAAAAACCAAAAAAAACCCAAAAACCCAAACAAACAAAAACAAAACAAAACAAAAAAAACCCGGGAACTGTAGGACCCATGGGACTCGCGGCATGGTGCGAGTGTAGGATGCAGAACCGGTAAAGGGTCTGGAGCTCCTGCAGCCCCTGGGCTGATCTTGGCACTGCTTCTCATCTGTGTTTAGTTAAGTGTTCAGCCCAGTCTAGCATGATAGATGCTGTCCCCAGGTCAGTCAGTGATCTGGGGGGCTCCAGGACCCACCTGGGATTGGCGTATCAGCCAACAGTGTCAGAGTGGCCCCTTCCGTTAAGCATATGTGTATGTGGGTAGCCAAAACAAGAAAAGCAATAATTCACATTATCTTCAAAAACAAGGTAGCTCCATTTGAAGAGGTTTCTTTTTTCCCTCAAGATAGTTTCTCTGTGCTGCTCTGGCTGTTCTAGAGCTTGCTCTGGTGTAGACCACACTGGTCTTGAGCTCACAGTGATCCACTTGCCCTTATCTCCCTCGAGTGCTGGTATCTAAAGGATGTACCACCACTGCCTGACTTGAAGAGGTTTTGGTAGCCTTTCAGCTTGGTAAGACTCATGTGGTGCCGAGTTCGAGGTTGTGAAACGCAGTTCTGGTTACTACTGTTCAGGGAGTGAATGCTTACGCGCCTGTTCATTTAGGGAAGTGCCTGCATCTGAGGTGGGGCTCTGCCCCAGGCCTAGGCGAGCCTTACTGCTGCTTGGCTCTAATAAGCAAGGAAGCTTCGGTGAGCAGCACGTGGACCAGTCAGAGGCTTGCAAGCCTCATAACTCTAAACCTTAGGCTCATTATTAGCTCGGGCAGCAGCGTCTTGTTGGCGTGTGTGTAACCCAGTGCCTGCCCAAGGTGCCTGGACTGCCAGAGAACCGCTTTCAGGCTCTCTCTTCACAGGCAGGAAGTAGATTCTGGGTCACAGTCCCTCCTTTGTGCTCATGGCTCTTCACAAGGTGGCTAGGGCCAAGTGATACCATGAAGGTAATGCTGGGCACATTTTAGAGATATGCAGAACTCACGGTCACCTGGCTGCCTCTGTCACTCCAGACTGACTCTTCCAGTGTGCTGTCAACACATTGTTCTCAGTGTGTCTAGTCGAGTAGTTGTGCAGTGTTGTCAGCTGCTGGAGCTGAGAGCTGCCCCTGAATGTGGGCAGGGGCCAGCAGGTCCCAGGGGGTATGCTCATGGCATGAGGGGTCAGATAGAGACCAAACAAACATCTGTACTGCAAGCATTCAGAAAAACAAAAAACAACTCTACAGGAAACTCTCACTAAACCAAATCCTGGGAGGCTTTCTTGCTGACCCTGTCTCCTCCAATAGAAAAAGCTGCCAGCAGGGACCCAGGGATCTCTGTGGTATTGCCAGGGGTACAGGTGGTATTGATGCAGACCCTGCCCGCTCTGCTCCTCAGTGTGAATTCTGAGATGGCTGGGTCTTACATCCCAGGCAAGTTCTGGCCTCAGAGGGTGGCGACTTTCGGTTCCATGTTGCTGGATGGTCTGATGCATTAGGGATAACACATTCTGCCTCCTTGATCCCAGGGCTCCTTCTCACCACCCAGGCCCCATGGACTTGGACAGCCTGGTGTCTCAATGAATGTGACCTTGAGTCTGGCTGCCCAAAGTCACTAGTTGTGCCCTGTGTCACAGCTTCCATGCTTAGACATTCTGCCATTGTAATGAGGGAGGGGAGCCCTGTGGAGGGCCAGGTAGGTTGAGGCCTTGTGTAGATGAGGGGCTCAGCTCCAGGACAGCAGTCTCCCAGGTAGAATTCCAGCCCACCCAATGCCCGAGGATCTGAGACACAGAGCTTTGCTCCATTCAGTCTGTCTGTGGAGTGTGTGTGGGAAGGGCAGCTTGAACTCCTGCCTGCCGAGATGAGCACCGGTGTCCATGTGGATATGGTAAGGTGAGGCCCAGCAGAGTGGGGGTCTCGTGCGGCTGGACATGGCAGGGGTGCATGGGGACTTTCACCAGCCTGGTGGTGCCTGGATGCTTTTGGTTTAAGACAGCACCCCAGTTAACTGTGTGAGCCTTCCCATTCTAGCACCTACCACATTAGCTGAGAGAGAGAGAGAGAGAGTTCTCTCTTCTAAGAAGGTTCTAATTACTGAGCTGAAATATTAACACACACTTATCTGTGGTGATTAGGACTAAGGAAGCCTGGCCGTGCAGCTTAGTCATCTGCTTAAGTGGCCAGGAGTGTGTTAATGCTCAGTTTATCAGGGACCCCAGGGCAGGGCTAGAGGAGTGCTGACAGCCTCCTTTCTCCCTCCTCCGCCTCCTGCTCCTCCCCTTTCCTCTTCCTTCTTCTTCCCCCTTCCTCCCTTCCTTCTCATCACTCCCTCTTCCTCCCCTGCCCCTTTCTCCTCTCTACCCCTCTTCTCTTTCCCCTCCCTCCTGTCCCCGCCATGCGCCATGCACTCCCCCCCCCTTTCTTTCCTCCTACCCCTTTGTACTTTTCTGGGTTTCTCTCTTCTCCTCCTTACCCTTCTGCCTCTTCACCAGGACCTCTTTCCCCTTCACTGATGACTGATCTCTGCTCAGAGGCAGCTATGCAGTGAGTCACTCTGAGTGATCCTGGTGGCTGGACCTAGAAGTCACGTTTCTCTCTGGGTTTGATCCACATGGAGCCTCTCCTGCTCAGCCTCCTTCGAGAAAGGCTGCTTCAGACAGCTAAGGAGTGTGTCCTACAGTGAGTGGTCCCTCAGACAGCTAACGAGTGTGTCCCACAGTGAGTGGTCCCTCAGACAGCTAACGAGTGTGTCCCACAGTGAGTGGTCCCTCAGACAGCTAACGAGTGTGTCCCACAGTGAGTGGTCCCTTCGTGCATCTGGTGGTTGTTAAGACACAAGCCAAAGTCTCCTCCCACTGTAACATTTGTTGTGAGGATTTCAAAACCACACCAAGTGCTCTTGAGGTCACATAGAAGTCAGAGAGTGGCAGAGAGGGAAAGGCCTCGTTGGACATTGCATAATTCTAGCCCAGGGTCATAAATGGTTTAAGTAATAATATACACCAAATGGTTGTTATTGTTTGCTGTGCTGGAAATCACTGCTGTGTGTATGAAGCAAGCGCTCGCTATGCCACTGATCCATACAAAATAAATAAATAAATACAGGCAAAGAAAATAAGCTAAAGGGTAACAACAACAACAAAAAAGATTCATGGATGGTAGGCCTTTAGTTAGGCTCTGTTTTGCAGAAAGGTAATATAATATCTTGTATTTGTCTATTCAGCTAACTAGGGTTGTTTCTTTTTGGCTGTTATAAGTTACACTGTTTCTTATAGTTTCACACTCAGTGAAACATTCTGTGTCCTTTCTGTATTAGGGGATTTTAAAGTATCTTTATTTTAGAGAATTAAGACAGCATGTACCAATGTACATTATATTAGTAACACAAGATGGGTTGGTGATGTAGGACAAAGTATATAGTAAGTCTTTAGCTTGCCTTCTGTAAAATAGTTAATGTAACTATGTATCTGGATTTCAGGGAATCAGATGAGTTACTNTGTGTCCTTTCTGTATTAGGGGATTTTAAAGTATCTTTATTTTAGAGAATTAAGACAGCATGTACCAATGTACATTATATTAGTAACACAAGATGGGTTGGTGATGTAGGACAAAGTATATAGTAAGTCTTTAGCTTGCCTTCTGTAAAATAGTTAATGTAACTATGTATCTGGATTTCAGGGAATCAGATGAGTTACTGTGTGTGAGTATGTTTATAGTGGACTTATGTGGCTAGGTGGCTCTAGGTGATCAATTGACTGATTACATCCTGATTTGTGTATATGTGTGTGTTCTGTAAATATTTACAGTAGAAGTTTTGTCATGATTTAATTCAAGACACTTTAGTAACTTTTTGTTCTGTCTATTGAGCCCAGGCTTAAACTGTCTGGCACTGTTTGTAGAGGTTTGGAGCCATTTCTGAGTTCTGTGGCTTCTCTAGGAGTAGTGGTGCCTACTTGGAACTGGTTTTCATTGTCACCTATCTTTCTCCTTTTATGTAATTCTGTCCTTACAAGTATGATATTCACGAGGAACCATTCTTTCTTAGACTTCCTACACACAGGCTGTATAGCTTGTAGGTTTGGTGTGTCCATTCCCAGTATGTGTTTGTTGAACATTTACTCCATGTATGCTTACCATGATGTGAGGTGAGCCCCAGGGACATTCACTCCAAGACCAATCTGAGGTGGGTGAGAGTTTCCAGATGATAGGGACGGACTGTGCACAGAGTCATCCTGGGACAGCTGGTCTGCCTACTCTAGATGCACAGACTGAGGCTAGAATTCCTCAGCAGACTCATTTAGGCATGGGCTTCCAATTTTTATTGTATTTTATTTTACTTTTACAGCCTTGGCCTTTGGCTGCCTCTAGCCTTCTGCATTGTGGCCAGGTATCCTTGGGAAGCTGGCCTGTGCAGAGTTGGGTGGACACTCTGCTCCTTTAATGGCAGAAACTGTCAATGTGTCCTTCCTCCGGGCCCGATGCCTGCAGGATGGGCACCTGCAGTGCTCTTGAGACATCTGCACATCTGCCTTCTAAGGAGTTGCTTTCCCTGGGCCTGGTGCCTCGGGCACTGCAAAGTTGACTAGTTAACTCATGTGTATTCCCTTCCTCAGAGGCCTAGGCTCCTCTGGGCAAGAGCTCCCACTTCCCTGTGGATAAATTCCCAGATCCTTCCAGTTTGAGTTACAAAACTAGGTTGTTCAGCAAATGATTAAAAAGTGAAGACTTTGGTCCTGGCAGCAGTTTTAATTTGCTATAATTCTAGGCAGCTTGCCCAAACACAGTGTTGTCTAGATTTTGGAGTGTATTTAAGTGTTTCTTGAATGGATCCAAAGGATGTGGGTGGAACTTACGCAGGTCTGCAGCAACTGTGAGCCTGGTACTACATACTTGCATGCAGACACATATGGGGAGTTACAGGGGGTGTTATGGGGTGTGTGTGTCTATGTGTGTATGTGTGTAGGTGTATATATGTATATGTGTGTGTCAGTGTATGTGTATAGTGTATGTATATATGTGTGTCTATGTATGTATATATGTGTATGTATGTGTCTATGTATGTGTGTATATATATATATGTGTGTATATATATATGTATATATATGTATATGTATATGTGTTTATGTGTATGTATGTGTGTGTTTTACACCTAAATGTTTGCTATCTTAGGAATGCTCACCACAATTTTTGCCTGTCCCTAACCAATTCCTCCTTTTGAGAGAATTGAGGTCCCTGGCCTGTGTCTTGGCTACGGAGCAAGTTCTAGGTACCTGGATGATATGGGGAGGCCCTGTCTCAAATCAGAGTGAGAACAGGACAGACAGACAGACTGGCGGCGATTCAGTGTGGAATGTTTGTTTATCCTTATTGAGGTGCTAGGTTCAGTCCATAGCACCACAGGACAAGTTCCCCAGGACCAAAATGAAACAAAGTCAGAAATGGAAGGGTTTTCAGTTGAGATTGAAGAGATGGAAGGGCCTGGAAGAGAGACGGTGACAGAAATTCTGGCAGGCTTAGTATTGTGGCCCCAGGAACACTCACTGTCAGTAGTTTTAAAGCAGAAATCCCCCAGCCCCAGCCCCAGCCCCAGCCCCAGCCCCAGCCCCAGCCCCAGCCCCAGCCCCAGCCCCAGCCCCAGCCCCCAGAACATAGTCATTTGGCTCTGGTCTGATTTGGAGCTTGATTCTGGAATGACCCTGCTGGTTCAGGCACCCTGTGAGATCTCAGGGTGCTGTTCCCCTCTCCTCCAGCTCTTTACTTCCAGCTGCTGCCTCCTGGCTGCCGTCAGATCCTGGCAGTAGTGTTTTCAGAGGAACCATAGCTTCTCCCTCAGAGTTAGGGTTTTCCACAAGAAAGACCGTAAAGTAGGCCTGATTACGCCATGCTTGGCCGTGCTAACCCTGTGCCTGTCCTCTGGATGCAGATGAAGACCACAGATCTGCTTGGGCCACAAGGCTGAGAGGCCAGCTGGGGTTCCTCTCCCTCCTCTCCAAACCTCCATGGAACTACTGTCTAGAATGGAGGCCCTCAACCTTCTCTACTCTGTGACCCCATAATACAGTGACCCCATGATACAGTGACCCCATAATACAGTGACCCCATAATTAATACAGTGACCCCATAATACAGTGACCCCACAATTAATACAGTGACCCCCTAATACAGTTCTTTGTGTTACGGTGGCTCCCAGCCATTCGTTGATGCTTCATTACTGTAACTTTGATGTTGTGAATTGTAAGGTAAATAGTTTTGGTTTGCCAAAGGGGTCACGACTCACAGGCTGAGAACTGCTGGTCTAGAAAATAGAAGTATTATTTTCTGAAGGACTGTGGAAGAGGAGGCTGGAGATCTGCCTCTCTGTTGTTGGGGGCTAGGTTGTTAGAACCGGCTGGCAGCCTCAAGTGCGTGGTTGTTATTCCAGCCCAAAGGTCTTGCTTCTTATTTCTGGGGCTCCCCTTATCATAACCCTCTGTGTGCCTCAGGATAGTGACATCTTGATATACCTCCCTCCCTCTTCAGGTGCAAAGTGTGATGTGCAGAGAGGGTCAGGAGAGGGAGACAGGTGGTTAGGACAGCGTGTGTAGCCACCTGCCTGGTCGTTGGTTTTTGTTAGTAGGTTTCTGAAACCCTGGAGTGTAGACTCGAGTTCACAGGGGCCCACCCACATTTCCTGTAGACCCCCAGGCTTTCTCCTCATCTGGTCCCCAGCCGTGTTAGGGGTTCTGTTGTATGCAGTCTGTGACCTGCAACCACTGCCCTCTGTAGGGCTACTCTTGATGGCACTCAGTCAGAGACACTAAACCCAGGGGTCCGTTTTAGTCCCTCTGTTTCAAGTATAGGTTTGCATACTTGGAAAATGAACCACAGAGGCGCATCGTATGCCGGTGGGTCCAAGGCTACACCATCTGTTGACCCCTTTGCTCAGTGCTCCTTCCTGAGGTGTGTCCCATGGCTAGGTGGGGAGGGCAGCCCCAGTACTTTTGGCTATTTAGCGTTTGCCTGTTTAGTTGACCTGGCTTTTCACACATGACACTCTGATACATTGGGTGGCAGGGGTTGGGGGGGGGCATCTTCAGTAGGATAGGAGATGGGAGACCTGCAGGAAGCAGTGACTTCTGTAGTCCCTTCTGGAAGGGTTCTGTGTCATCCCAGTAGCTTCAAGTGAGAGGTTCTCAAGACTCATCCATAGCAGCTCAGCAAGTCTCTGTGGGGTCAGGATCTGAAGTCAGCCATGTCCTGGGGATGAATTAGGGGAGTCTGTCAGAGCACTGTATACCTTTTATTGAGACCTTGCTGGCTTTGATACTCTCCAGGCTTGAGTTCTGGGCTGCCCAGAGGCTCCTGCTGTGTCTTTCACAGATTCACAGGGATACTCTCCACCCTACATTTTGGCACCTTGGAAATCTAAAATCCTGGTGCCTCTCAGTGGCTGCCCACCCTACAGCCATTGCACTGGAGGCCCAGTGAACCCCCAGGGTTTCCTCCTACTTCCACTCGCTCCTGTCAGGCCTGAGAGGAAGAGTGACGGCCCTCTAGTGAAAAACACCCAGCTAGTATCTCATCAGCTCCCCAAGGGGCCAGCATCTGGCTGACTACAAACTTGATCATGTGTTCTGTACACACTGGGCTGTGATCCCACAGAGTCAGCAGATGTGTGTACCCCTATGCCTCCTAATTCCCAGCGTAGTAAATACAATAAGGACTTTCCCCTTCTTCAGCCTGCTCTTGGGGCCTGCCTTCTCAAAAGCTTGTGCAATTGCCGCTGGTTACCTCTGCACACAGTTGGTTGCTCACTCTGTGAGGTGTCATTTCCAGGGTTTGCCCATGGTTTCCTGGATGTTGGCTTACAGTTTCTTTTTAGGCCATATGTCTCTGGATGCCATGTTAAGTCCCTTATAAGGTGGGCAGGCCTGTGGAGGCAACCTGTGACTGTGGGAGGGTTTCAGTGAGAAAAAGAGCTGGGTGGGAACACTGGGCAGGCTGCCTGCCTTCGAGCTTCGTGTCTCTGTGAACCCGAGGCTCTGGGTCCTGGAGTGTGCCGGAACTGACAGTGGCTTGGCACATCGCCTGGAAATCCAGCTGCCCGAGGCGCTGGGTTTGGAGCTTTCTGTTTTGTTTAGCTCTTGTCTCCAGTGAAGCAGCAGGTACCGTTCATCTCACTTGTGCAAGGCACAGAAGCACACACCAGCGATGATGGATAATGCCAGGGAACCTGCTGTGTGGTGGACGGGAGCAAAAGCACCATTGCTGTGGGACCCAGGGCTGTGGGGTCATAAAGCTGCTCTTACCTGGCTCTGCTGACCCTCAGGAGGCAGGCTGCAGGGCAGTGTGGCTGTGCCACAGTGAGGAATGAGCCTGCCATGTTCCCCTCAGTGGGGCTGGAGTGGGCGTCCAGTCTGGATGGTTCTAGCGAGTCCATTCTGCATATCCTCTCATTTAATTCTGGTAGCAATACTAACTAACTGGGCAATGTTGTTAACCCATAGTTCCCATGGTCAGGTAGTATTGAAGGGTTCTGCTGAGGCCTGGGACTAGGGGAGAAAGCAGCCCCTGAGGCAGGGCCAGGCCTGGGCTCTAAAGACCCTCTCTGCAGGACCTTTGTGTCCCTTCACAATGGTGGTGCTGAGCTACGAAGTCTTAGGTCTATAGGGAGGTGCAAGCTTGGTTGGCAGCCAGGGGAGACTCTCCTAGAGTGTGAACAGACATGGTGACTGGAAGGCAAAGGTAAATGCCATTGACGTGTGTGTGTGTGTGTGTGTGTGTGTGTGTGTGTGTGTGTGTGTATACACGTGTGCCATTTATTAAAACAAGAACCACAACACTGAACTTCCACACTGTCATGGTTAAGAGGGGTTTCCACTCTGTTTACAGCACAGAACTTTTAGAGGAGGTTTATTTATTTATTTATTTTGTTTGTTTGTTTGTTTCTTATTAACTGAGCCGGCAGTTGTTATAGCCAGTGTTCGTTAGACTTGAGGCAGTACAGGGTTGGAGAAGATAGAAGCAGGACATGGCAGTCGCTTGGGGTGGTAGGGCGAGGCTATGTTTTAGAGGTGGTCCTGGGCTCAGCTTGGGTTTCTGAGTTGTCTTCTGGGTCCCCATATTTGTGCAGGCACAAAGGCAAATGTTACTCTGTGGGGCATGCTGGGATAGCGCAGTGTTCAGACAGACTCCAGAGCCGAGCCCTCAGTTTGCCGGAGAGTGGTACGCTACACCAAGATCCATCCGAATGGAAGGCTGTGTCAGGCTGTGCCACAGGGACTCATCCGAACTCTGTGAACTCGGTTACCCCAGGAGGTAGCAGGGATGGTTATGAAAGAGCAGTTCCAGTCAGACACTTGAAAGAACTCCAGAAGAAGACAGCCTAGGTAGGACATGTGTCCTTTGTTTGTGCATGTTGATTTGTACATGTGTGTATGTGTACATGTGTGGACAACTTCAGATTATTTCTCTGATGCCAGTCACTGCCCGACTGTTCTTTTCTGTCTATTTTTGGGTGGGGGGTTGGGGTGGGAGGTGGGAGGTTTGGTGTACACAATCTCTCAAGGCCTGGAACTCACTAAGCAGGCCAGACTGGCTGGCCATGGGAGGAGATGGCCCAAGGTTAATCCCTGGGAACCTGCCTAGTACATGCCAAGGACCTGTGACTTGTTATACACCTATGAGTGTGTGTATGTGCATATGTATATAGGTGCCCAAAGATGCCACCAGAGGGTGTGGGATCCCCTGGAGCTGAAGATGGTTTTGAGCCACACAACATGGGTGCTGGGAACTGAACTCCATCCAGCCTCTGCGAGAGAGAGCAGCAGTGTCCTCAACCTGAGTCATCCCTGCAGCCCCAAGCCAGGCCCTCCCACTTCTCAGCAGGCTCTTTCTAAGGTCATTTTCCTCCTCCTCATTTTTGAAGGTGACATCTTTATGTGTCTGGCCTGTGTGAGCTCTGCCTATGATGAGCAAGACTAGTAATGATACACACGAGGGAGGGTGTACACAAGGAGAGCACAGGACGGGGGTGGGGGGGCGGGGTGTAAGCCGAGGCACACTGGTGAACATGCAGTGGCCTGGGGGCTCACTTCTGCCAGTTGCCCCTCTGCTGCTGAAGAGCTTTCTCACACACCGTTCCTAGCACAGTTGCCCACCTACCCGCTTCCCTCCTGCCCCCCTCCTCCGAGAGTCTGGATGGGTTTGGAGGTTAGCATCTGGATTAGCAAACCCTCCTGAGGCTGGGCCACTGGGCAGGAAGCCTGAATGGTGGTGGTGGGGTGTGTGTGTGTGTGTGGTAGTGTATGTGTGTGTGTCGGTGTGTGTGTGTGTGTGTGTGGTCCCTGCCTTCTGTGGTGGTGGTGGTGGTGTGTGTGTGTGTGTGTGTGTGGTCCCTGCCTTCTGTGTCTCTTGCTTTCTCACTGAGTGGCGAGAAGCCCCCTTGTGCCTTCCTATGGCCCCTCAAAGATTTCTTGCTTCAGATTCCTGTAGCACAGAATCCCCACCAGATATTGGAACAGTTGGCCCTGCGACTAGAGACCAGTGTCTAATTGTCTGTGGTCTCTTACAGTCTTGTAGCTAGAGCCCTTCTCTCCCTTCTTCTCTATGGTAGCTTTGCTGCTTAGGGTAGGCTTCAGGTCTGACCTGCCCTGGCTCCCGACTCTTGTTCTCCACTCTAAAGAGGTTGGCAGTGTCCATATGCACCACATCTGAAGATTCTAGTTGTCATCGTGGTCACTGACATTCTTGGATGCTGTCATTCCTGGATCCCGGGGAGCAGCAGGAGCTCCTCCCCCCATGCACCCTGAGGCCAAGACTGAGTGTGTCTTGACCTCACCATTTATCCTGCCTACCCCAGCACAGGGCTACTGGCATCCAGTGTCTATCAGCTAGCAGAGCGTGCTGGGGAACTTCAGTGTCCCAGGCAAAGGTGAGCATGCAGACAGCAGTACTCATGTCAGGGGTGGAAGGGTATGTGAGACAGGAAGTCTGTTGCCGAGAGACAAGTGAGGTTTCCTCTGATCCTAGACTGTTCAGCAACAGCCACCCCTCAGTTTGCCGTGTTCGTTACTCCAGGCGTTCCGAGATGCTAATCCTACAGCTCTGTGCCACTGCATTGTCCATAGAGAACATTGTATTTGGTTCGTTTTGTTTTGATTTTGATGTTGTGTATGTGTGCATGTATGCACGTGTGTATGTTACATGTGTGTGTGCACATGCGCATAGGGAGGTATGCAGGCATGTATGAGCAGGCTGAAGCCAGGAGAGGATATTTGCTTTCCACCTTAGCTTTTGAGACAGGTCTTGCACTGAACCTGTCTGGGTTAGGCTGTCTGAGCAGTGAGCTCCCAGGATCCATGTATTTGCATCTGTCAGGGCACCTGCAGTCTTGCTCATGTGGGTTCCGGGTGTTTACACAGGTCCTCTGCTTTCATATCAAGCACTTTTCTCTACGGAGCGGTCTCTCCAGCCAATTTTGACATTTGTGTGTGTGTGTGTGTGTGTGTGTGTGTGATAGGTAGCCCAGGTTGGCCTTGGACTTATGCAGCTGGTGCTATCCTTACACCTCCTGCCTCCACTTCCAAATGCTGAAATAACTTGAGTGTACACCATAGCTGCCACCCAGCTGGAGGACACTATTTTAAGGAACTTAGGAAAGGTTGCGTTTTGCTCTGTCGTTGATAGTAACGGCCTTTTGACACATGAGGAGCCAGAAGGGAGCTTCTCAGATACACTGGACTGTGTGTTCGTGGACTTGCGGGATGGATGGGAGTGGCTTCCCAGAGGAGGGTAGTGATGGCAGGAAGAAGCAGGAGGTTTGGGTAGTGATGTCTGTGTGTCAAGCACAGAGGCCATAGGATGGGCCACAGAGAAAGCATAGGGCTGCCATGAAGCCTGGCTGCTGCTGTTATGGCCAGGGTGACTGGAGAGGAAGGTGGTGCCAGAGCCCACAGAAATGTGTGCTAATGGGGCTGGAGCCCACGTTTTTTTTAGGAAGCAGCAGGGGGCAGGTGATACTCCTTCATGTTTATTGGCGCTTGCTGCTGTGGGCGCAGGGCCTGTGGTCCTTTGGTCCTGTTTCTGTGTGTCCTTCCTGTATGTTACCTACAACAGAGAGAACTCTGTTGTGTGTTTCAGGCCTGCTGAGAGTGACAGTTATGTTCCATAGTTGCAGGTCAAGGAAAAGGAGTGTCGCTTCCTCAAGCATGCCTCCTTCTATTTCAATTCAGTTTACAAATCACTGAGGAGATATTTTGGTGGTTTTAATTTTTGTGATTCCTGCCTCCCTTCCAGATCATGTTTTTGCCATGTGTTAGGTTGAAATGCATCCCTGTCTCCACAGTGTGCCCTGACAATGAGACAGCATTCAAGGCTGCTTTTGTCTAAATCACAATGGCCGTCACTAACACCAACGACTGGGAAGCCCAGTGTCATTCCAGGGCAGGACACAGTCCTGTTGTGTTCATGCCTGACTTCTGCACTCTATTCCACATGTGACACTAAGTGAGCTAACTGGCCTTGCATGAGGGTCCAGTGTGGGATGAGAACACAGGTGTGAATGAGAACACAGGTGTAGATGAGAGCACAGGTGTGGGATGAGAGCACAGGTGTGGGATGAGAGCACAGGTGTGGGATTAGAGCACAGGTATGAGATGAGAGCACAGGTGTCAGATGAGAGCACAGGTGTGGGGTGAGAGCACAGGTGTGGGGTGAGAACACAGGTGTGGATGAGAGCACAGGAGTGGGATGAGAACACAGGAGTGGGATGAGAACACAGGTGTGAGATGAGAGCACAGGTGTGAGATGAGAGCACAGGTGTGGATGAGAACACAGGTGTGGGATGAGAACACAGGTGTGAGATGAGAGCACAGGTGTGAGATGAGAGCACAGGTGTGAGATGAGAGCACAGGTGTGAGATGAGAGCACAGGTGTGAGATGAGAGCACAGGTGTGGGGTGAGAACACAGGTGTGGGGTGAGAACACAGGTGTGGGGTGAGAACACAGTGCTGGGAAGTGCTGAGGCTGTGTGGTCAGTTGTTGGTATTCTTATTTTATTTATGGGTTTTGAGTATTCATATATTCCTGACATTCCCATTCGGCTATACTTTTTCTGGTATTTTTATCCTCAGTGTATTTTTCTGGAGACTTCTGTGGCAAAGTAACCCTAGAGATGTGGTTGTATTGACCATGAATTGAAAGTGATGAGGATATCATTACTGACTTAGACAGCTAGGAAGGACTGCAGAATCCCTGCCAGGGCTTTGAGGACTTAGAGTCCTTCCTGTAAGTATAAATAGCACCCACAGCAGGTAAATATAGTGATGCAGGAGTAGCCATGCTTGGTTTGGTGGGGATGCATACATGTACACATGTATGTACTGTACATATTCACAAACATGTACACACTAAAGATGCATTTACATTTAGTTCCATGTGGAAATGTATTGTGTATGTTTGTGCATGAACATGTATGTTTGTGGCACACATTGGTGCATTTACATACATGTATGCATACATATTCATTCCTCTCATTTGTGCTCACACACCTGTTCATGTATTTCACGTGTGTCCACAATATACCATAATACACGTTGTACCCATAATATGGTACCCATGGTACATGCCTGTTTGTCTATGCTCATATTCGATGT
Source organism: Mus minutoides (assembly GCA_902729485.2). Lineage (NCBI taxonomy): Eukaryota > Metazoa > Chordata > Mammalia > Rodentia > Muridae > Mus > Mus minutoides. The sequence continues at coordinate 160,093 of CACVCL010015146.1, read as the reverse complement.
GCATGTGACATGTGTTTGCATGCATGTTCTAACATTCCAGGTGAACTCCCCAGAGACAGCCTGGCCACTGAGTGTTTACTCAGAAGCCTTAGTGAGCTGACTTTCTCTTCCTGCAGAAATCACCAGGGATCCTTTAGTCCTACCTCCCTACCTCCACTCCATTAAGTCCCAGCGCCTGCACTCGAATGGAAATGTTTGCTGTTACGCTTCTCGGTTTGATTAGCTCGTGGATTAAGTTAATTGTCAGGCTGCCGGGAACTAAAGCCTCTTAAAATGAAAACTGTTTTCACTCAGGAAATTTATGCAAGATGAAGAATGGGAAGACCTTCCCGGGGAGGAAAGGCTGGGTCACCTGAATCTAGGGCTCTGGACCTGGGGCTGGCTGTAGGATGTGCTGCCTGTCCCTGCTCCCCAAAGCCAGGATGTACTTGCCAGCAAGCTCCTTTTGTTCTGTTCTAGATGTGTCTCCCTTTTAGAGCCTCTTGGTTACAAGTGAAAACCACCCAGGACAGGAGTAAGCTGAAGAGGGAGCACTGAGGTAGGAGGGCCTCTCACTTCACTGAGAGGAAGGAAGGCTGCCAGGAACTGGACCCGGAGTCAGCCTGGGCCTGGTTCTGTGCCGCAGATCAGTGGCTCTGCTACTTTTTCAGTAGAGGAGTTTTCTGCTCAGATCTTGTATCTGTCTGTCCCTAGTCCAGTTTCTCGGCCTGGGCTGAACCTCCTTCAGGGAACCCACGAGCCCAATTTAATATGGGCTTCTGCTGTGACCTATCTGCAAAGGGAGTATATGTCATGCAGATGTGGGTAGCTAATAATGGACAGGACTTCAGTCATCAGAAAGCATTTTGTACCTACGCATTGTGTTTGTCCTTAGCCTGAATTGCACAGGTGTTAAGGTGTAGGAACTCTGCTCTGAGAGAGCCCTTTCTGGGCTGGGATTTGCTCTTTCTTTCTCTTTCTTTTCTTTTCTTTTCTTTCTTTCTTTCTTTCTTTCTTTCTTTCTTTCTTTCTTTCTTTCTTTCTTTCTTTCTTTCTTTCTTTCTTTCTTTTTGGTTTTTCGAGACAGGGTTTCTCTGTATAGCCCTGGCTGTCCTGGAACTCACTTTGTAGACCAGGCTGGCCTTGAACTCAGAAATCCGCCTGCCTCTGCTGGGATTTGCTTTTTCTTACACGAGTTAAACAGAGACCTTTGAGCTTCTTTGTGGGGTTGAGGCATCTGTGTGTGGAGGCAGCTGTACTGTTGAGCCTCTGACAAAGCTTGCCTCCTCTAGGGTACTTGGGACAGGAAGCTTGTAAAACCCAGGATGACCCTGGTCTGCTCTTGGGCTGTGGGCCAGGATAAAAACTCACACTGAGTTTTCAAGCATCCAGAAAGCAAGCTGTCCTCATGAGCTCAGGAGAGTTTTGCCTGCATTCTGGATTCTGTTCTGAATTCTGCTGCCCGTTTGCATTGAGGAAGCCAGAGCGTTGGCATCAGGCTCCTTCTTACTGCTGATCACGAGTGAGCATACTTTCTAAGGTGCTTCTGGCATGAAGAGGTGTTCATCCCACCTGGTTGACCAGAGAAACAGAGCCCTAAGCCATGGCACAGACTGGTTGGGATGGTTCTGTGATGCCTATAGCAGCCACCCGACTCTGCACAGGCAGCAAGATGAGCCCTGTTCTTTCAGCCCAGCTCTCTCTCCCGCCACGCCTCTCTTTCATGGATCAGTAACCCGGTTTGCATCGTGCTTTCAGCACTGCGCCTAGGCTGTGTCTGTGGCTACAGGGTACCGCTGCCATGCCTAGGTGTGTGGGGAGAGGCTGTGGCTGGCCTTCCTTGGGTCCAGAATGCGAGCACCCGCAGTGAAGCGGCACAGCAGCTTGGGTACAGCCTGTTCATGAGTTTGGCACGGCAGCTGTGTGATGTGTTGAGCAATTGATGGGACAATCCTTACTAAGAGGGCTGGGAGGCAGAAAGTTCTGGCCTCTGATGGTGCCTGAAGGCCTTTTGCATGTCAGATGTTCACCGCCCAGGGAGCAATGCATGGACACGTTGTGCCTGGTGAGATGGAAGAAGTCATTGTCTCTGGGGAGGGCCCTTGGGGAGGGCCTAGCCTATGATGTACAGCCCAGAGAACAGAAGGTGCCCAGTCTCAGCATATGCACAGACGAAACTTGTCCTTTGCCTTTCTCGGCAGAGTAATGGCAGCACAAGCCAGGGGTCTTGACTCACAGAGAGAGGCAGTACACAGAGACCTGGGTCCCCTTGCATGTCTGACATTAATGTCGGGCCATTAACCTTGTGCTAAGCCTGGGTCTCTGCCTCGTTCTAAGACAGTCTGGGGTTCACGCAGGTTTCCTTGGTGCAAATCTATCTCTAGCTACTGTTGTATACAGGTCCTGACCTGCTCCACTCTAGCCCTGGCCTGCAGGTTCTCAGGCCAGGACAGGTTGTTAGACCTCAGTCAAGATCATATTTCTATCAGTTTCCTGCCATTCCTGGCTGGGGCAGTTTAGCCTGCCTGTCTCCTGCGTTGCCTGGTGGCCTCAGAACTGCCCCCTGTGGAGGAATTATCCGAGTGTAAATTTCTCAGGTTCAGGGGTGCCCTGGGCTCATCCCCAGGTTTTTACCTCCCTGGCCTCTCTGCTCTTGCCTCTGAGTGCTGTGAGGCAGGAGACTCCTGTTGAACAGGAACATGGTGTACCATGACGAACATGCTGGACTTCAAGGTGGCCTGATGCTTCTTCCTACCTGGCCCACTGACCCTTCTACTTCTGTGCACTTGGCCCAGCCGGACCGTTCTGAGTGCCGCCACCAGGTGTGGCTGACATTTTCTGCTGCTCTGCCCTTCCCTTTCAGGAGGGCTGGGGAGCATGAGGGTTAGCGTCCAGAGTCAGGCTCAGGGAGCTCGGACTGGGCTCCTGGTCTTAGTGTGGGTCTGCTGCACAGCACGGCCCTTACCAAAGCAGGCGTGAGGAGTGGAAGGCAGAGGCAGTTGTCCACACCCTGCCAGCCTCTGTCACATGACTCTGCGGGAGGGGTGTGACCTGGTCTCCCCTGTCTTCCAGTGACGCATGGGTGTCAGTCAGAGCAGGTCAGGTTTTGGTACCTGTGACTTTCACCTGTGCCCAGGGTAGTTAGCTGTCACACACTTCTTCCTGGAATGGGCTGGCCTCTGAGCCGCTTGGCGTAACTCGCGGTGCCTCCACCCATCGGAACACTGTGCTCTAAAGTGGGATCCACGTGCCTCCCTCCCTGTGTCACTATGTCTCTATGCCAACTGAACACCAAACCCTGTGGCTCACAGTCACAAGACAGGCTTGTAGTCAGTGTTCTTCCATGGTCCCCTAGAGACTTGGAGCCCTGTTCCTCAGGGGATCCTTTCCTTTACTGTCTCGGCCTAGCTCTTCTACCCACACAAGCTGCTTTCCAGACTTCTTTCCAGGGCCAGGGTGCCCTGGTCATCACCCATACCAGCCCAGCTGATGCTGTTATGGCTTCTACCCTTCAGTTACAGTAAAATTGCCAATGGCTTCTTCAGCTCTTTAAAAGATTTCTTTTTATCTTACTTTATGTGTATGGGTATTTTGCCTACATGTAAGTCTGTACTACATGTGTTCCTGGTGCCTATGGTGGTAAGAAGAAGATGTTGGGGGACCCTTAGAGTTACAGATGGTTGTGAACTGGCATGTAGATTCTGGGACTTGAACCAGGGTTCTCTGAAAGAGAAGCCAGTGCTCTAAACCTAAGGCGCTAGCTCCTTAGCCCCTTCTTATTGTTTGTTGTATGTGTGAGAATATTATGGGGGGGGCACAGTGTGTGTGTGTGTGTGTGTGTGTGTGTGAGAGAGAGAGAGAGAGAGAGAGAGAGAGAGAGAGAGAGCGCGCACGAGCAGTGTTATGGAGTCATTTCTCTCCGTCTACCTTTGTACGTGTTTTAGGGATGAGCTCACATCATCAGGCTTGCACGGCAAGTGCCTTTAGTGGCAGAGCCATTTAGGCTAAGGGGCGTACAAATGAAGCTCTGTGTGTAACAGAACTTTTCCTGGAGTGGAAAGATGCATCACACACATCTACTCACCCACATTTGGACGTGTAGCACACTGCATTGCTTGTAGGCAGCTCAACAGGTTAGAGAGTGAGCTTTCTAGGTTCCTCGGTTGGCCTCTCTTCCAGGCAGGTCAGCTGGTTTCTGCTTCTAGGCAACTTGTCTGGTACAGAGTTGTCTTGGCAGCTGGGAAGGACCTAGGGTCAGTTTCAGGTATTTTCTGAGACTATGTTTAGTTGTTTACTCTTCCTTTTAAAGAGCTTCCCTGCAGGCCAGAATGTTTCGATCAAGGAGGAAACTGTTTAACAGTTTCAGGCTAGTTAAAGACCTCGGCTTCCTCTCCAAAGCCTCTGGGAGCATCCCTGAGACATAAACACCTGGTGATGTTGCCCTGTGTTGTGTCTCCTGTGATCATTCCCAGAGCTGTGAGAAGCAGGTGGTAGCCACATGGATTTACCTGTGTCCTCCTGGGCACCAGGCCAGCTGTTGTCTTTGCTTCTCTTCTTTCATCCAGAGGTGTGGTCCTCCACGTGCCTGCTGAGTGCTTCATAGGTGCACGTGGGATTCAGGCAGATCCTTGGATCCCACTTGGAACTGTACTGGCATAGCACCTGTGGGTCAGCTCTCCTGACAGCGCCAGATCTGTATAAATAACCCAATGCCAACCCATCTGCACAGTTGTTGGGCCTCCCTCTCTCTTCTCTCATGTTTGTGACTACTGTTGCTTCAGTTCTGGGGCCTTTCTGTCAGGTTTCACCTTGGTAAGGAGGTGCTGGCCAGTGCGAGGTACTCAGGCAGGCAACGGGAGCCCTGTTTGGCAGGGCTTAGCTTGCTGCTGGATACTGGTGCCCACCCTAGTCCTGACAGATCTTTCTTTCAGACTTTTCTGAAGGTGGGCGGCTGTCTCTTCATGTGTCTGTCTCTCCTCCAGGGGAGAGTCACAGGGAGAGGTTGAGAGCCATCCTTTGCATGAGTCATTGTTTTTATCTCTTCAAGGCTTGAGCCTCATGGCAGCTCTAAGAGTTCAGTGGCATCACAAGCTTCACTTGACAAGAACTCATTAATACTCATTGTGGTGGTTTGAATGAAAGTGGCTCCCATAGGCTCATAAGGAGCAGCACTATTAGGAGACGTGGCCTTGTTGGGGGAAATGTGTCACTGAGGGTGGGCGTTGAGTTTCAGAGGTTCAAGCCAGGCCCATAGTCTCTCTTCTTGTTGCCTGTTGATTCAGACGTAATTCTCTCAGCTACCTCTCCCAACACCATGTCTGTCTGCACACCACCATGCTTCTCACCGTGATGATAATGGACTAAACCCCTGAAAGTGTAAGCCAGACCCTATTAAGTGTTCTCCTTTATAGGAGTTGTCATGGTAATGGTGTCTCTTCACAGCAGTAGAAACCCTCAAGAGGACACCCATGGTGAGAGGTACTAGCAAAAGCAGAAAAGGGATGCTGAATACAGACCTGGGCCAGGGCCAAGCATGCAACTACGTTCCTGAGCAGGACGGTGGCCTCCTCAACATTTGTGGAGCAAATGACGGTGGTTGTGGGAATTGCAGAATGCTGTATTCCTCACAAAGTCTTTTTAACACAGCACCTCCAGCCATGGTGCGTAGAGGGTGCTTCTCCTGGGCCTAGTCCTTGAATTGAGGAACCTGATCTGCTGTTATTTGGAAATGCAGGCTACCCAGCTTTCTGTCACTGGATAGAGGGTTAGAGTAAGAGTCCCGAGGCTGACAGTAGTGACTGTTCTTTGTGCCTGTCTCCGCCTCTTGCTGCTCTTTCCTCTGTTTGGTGTTTCTAGATGTACTTCTTCAAAATTATGTCCATTTTGAGATTATAATATAGTTACATTATTTCTCCCTTCCCTTTCATTCCTTCCGAACCTACGCATCTATCCCTCCTTGTTCCCTTTCAAATTTGTGGTCTCTTTCGTTCATTGTTAACCTGCTCAGTCTGTGTTTTGCTACCTGAGTGTTGGTACTGGATAACCAGTTGGCATGCTTTTCTCTGGGGAAGACCGTTTCTCCTGCTCTCAGCTTCCCTCAGGTCCCTGTAGTTCTTTGTGTAGGTTGAGGCCCTGTGCCCGTCCCATCCATTACAGCTTGTCTATTGTTCCTGTTCAGCTCAGGCACAGGCGGTTCTATTGGTGAGACTCTATGGGTGTAGCTTCTGACATTCCTAGGAGATACAACCTGACAGCAAAGTCGCCATTCCCCTGCCCTCTTTTCTGCAATGATTCTTAAGCCTTAGGCAGAAGTTACATTGTAGATGTATGTATCCATTGGGACTGGGCTCCGCTACTCTGCATTTTGATTGGTTGTGGTTTCCTATAATAGTCTTCCTTTGCTACACAGAGAAGTTTCCTTGGTAAAAGACAATGACTACACTTAACTGTGAGTACAAGAAATATTTAGAATGTATTAAGGAATTATGATACAGTAGCAGGTTCTCTAAGAGCCATGTTTTCACTGGTTCTGGGTAGTTGGCTAGGTTTCCAGCACTAGGCATGACTTCTGTCTTGCTGACCAGGTCTTAAGCCCATTTAAAGAGCTATTGGTTACTCCCAAGGTAATACATGCCACCATTGTATCCTTAGGGTCAGTGTGCCATGCTAGATGTGGCTCCTGCGTGTTGTAGCTGGGGAGGACTGTTGGTTGGCTCCTTCCTTTAGAAGCTTTCATGGCGCCTTCTGGTACCATGAGAACTAACTAGTCCTCAAGGAGGGACCTTTCAGGTTAGTCCTAGTTCAGGGGTCCCTGGGCCCTCTGTCTGATGTGTGTGGTGTCTTCAGCAATAGGGACTTTCCTCCCACTTTAAGGGTGCGGTAGCAATAGCCTATAATGTGGGGTGGATATTAGATGTTTTAGGTAGAGTCCTTACAAGTTTTTCAGACATCTTGCTGTTATTTTATATTTCCCCTCCTCCTTCTGTATTTGTCTCCCTCCTCCTTAAGTAGAGCTTCTCCTTCTCCCCATCCCCCCTTCAGGTCTCCTATACCCTGCTAGTCCCCTCTCTATGGCTCCCACCTCAACCTGGCAATGGGTTTCTCTACTTTCCTGGTTTCTGCAGTTATTCCAGAATATTTATGTACTCACATGAGAAAATTTGGAGCTAGGAGCTCTGTTGAGAGAGAACATGGAACCTGTGTCTTTATGAGTCTGAGCTGCCTCGCTCAATACAGTCATTCTTGGTAACATCTGTTTACCTGCAATCATCTGTTGATGATTTCTTTTTCCTTTAGCCGTACTTCTTAACACAGTTTTCCTACTTGAGAGTAGGAGGCCTGGAGCCATGGTTGTATGGTCAGCATGCGAGAGGGTGTATGCACGGCCTGTGGATGTGTTTCCCTCCAGAGTACTTTTAAAAGTCTCTGCTGTTATTAACATGAATTTGTTATTCATATTTAGGATAATGCTGATGAATAAGCTATGAATCCATGGTGTGTGCGTGTTGTGTGTGTGTGGCTCTGTACACACATGAGTATTTATGTCTGCCCACTCCTGAGTGTTGGCATCTGTACACAGAATCTGGCATCTTGTCACTGTGTAGGCTGTTGTTCATAGCCATCTTGGTTGGCTGAGATGCTCCATGTCTCTCAGCAGTTGGGCTTACACTGGGGAGGTGTGCCCAGGGACGACTTGTCAGGATGTGGCTGTGAAGTCAGAGGACTGGGCAGTGTGTTGGGAACGTGGCTGTGCCTCTTGTCTTGACTGATGCTGTCCTGTTCAGAGCAGGTTGGGGTTCTGGTTGTGGGGCTTGGCTTGTTTTCTTCCTCTGTGAATTTCTAATCAAAATGAAGTTACCAAGCTTCACTTCCCCATGTCCATGGCTCTTGGCTATGGGTAAATGCTAGAACTTCTCAAAAAAAGAGCATGCCTTTGATGGCAGCAGCCATGGTTTCAGTTTCAGGGCCATCTATCTTGGGAGCTTCCACCGTATGGGTGATGGCACCATTGTGGCGCCATGCTCTGGCTTCACCACAGTGGGCACAGCTGATGCTTGGGTCTTTGTGGGAGTTCCAAGGTTTGAAGATTAATGACTCACACCATCCTGCCTGAGCGCGTGACTCACACAGTGAGGTTCAGACATCTGAGCCTTGTAGATCACACCTTTGATTTCTGGTCCTGCCTTTTCTTCTCAGTCCCAGTGGCATTATCATGCTGGAGCGCCTGTGGAGACAAACCTTGCTTTGCTCACTGGATATCTTTTCCTGGTTTTCTTCTGTTCGTGGAAGGAAAAAACTGGATTGTTTATAAAGAAGCAGGAGGGCTGTGTCCTCTTCCTGTACTGCAGGTCATAGAATTCACTCCCCCTACAGTCTTGTATCCCAAGTTGATCTTGAATTTGCTAGACAGCTGAGGATGACTTTGAACTTCTGATCCTACTGCCTCCGACTACCAAGTGCTGCAATTACAAGCTCATGTCACCATCCCCTGTTTATACAGTGTTGGGGATGGGTCCCAGGGATTCATGTGTGCTAGGCAAGTGCTCTGTCAACTGCACAGTGTTCTAGCCCCACAGGAGCCTTTTAACTGCTATTTTCAGGTTTGTTCTACATTAGCCTTGTGGGCACAGTTTGGTTAGACTCTTAGCTCTGGAAACCAAGTCATAAAACCACACCATTGGGCATTCTGAAAATAAAAACATGACATCATCATAATTTCTTTGTTGTTCTGGTTCTACGGTGAGTTCAAGACCCGCAGATGACCTTCTCTGTATGGTCCAGTCTCCAGTGATGACCTATAGCCGGCCTGAGAGACTTTCTGCTCACTATCCTCTGGACTCCTTCTCACAAGATGCCTCAGCTTTAAGCAGCAGAGATGGGAGGGTGTGGCGGCATACACCTTTTCTCTCAGCATTTGAGAGGCATGGGGCAGACATCTTTCAAAACCTGCCCATGACAAGAGGCAGGCTCAGAAGCAGCCGTAGCAGGACGGGACAGGAGCTGCCCCCAGTTCCCAGTGCGGTGTGTGGCCCGCCTTCTTCAGAGATTTGAAGTGAGGGTATACCTTCTCAGTGGTTCAGAACACACTCTGTTCCTTCAGATCCTTGGAGATGGGATGTGATCAGAGCCTCCTGCTTCCTCTGGCCTGAACGCTTGGAATGGCGGGCGTCAGTGTCACAGTTGTGCCAGAGTTGTGTGGTCTGCTCTCAGGTCTCATGGGGTGGGGGTTCACTCTGTTACAGGATAGAGCACAGTCAGTTGGGTCTGAGGATCTGGTCTTATTTTCAGGTACCCAGGTATTTGGGGGAGTGGGGTGGAGTGGGGGAGGGGACAGGCTGGTTAAGGTCTGGTGTCAGGTGGCTAGACACAGCCTGCTGTCTATACTATGAGATCACTTTTCCGCTGTCTGGGTGAACTATTCCCCAGCCAGATCCTTAGATGTTGCTCTCCTGGCTGAGGTTATCCACCTGTAACCCATAAACCTGTTATGTCCTGAGCCAACATTCTCTGTCCTTAGCATTTGACCCAAATGGTCAAGTCTGAGGGTAGCCTAGCACTGCAGTGGAGGAAAGGACAGAAGCCATTAGTGGGTCAGAGGTCAAATGGAGCCTGCAAGCTGCTGGGTATGGGTCTCCGGCCCGTGTGTAAGGAAGGAAGAGGTGGCACATGGAGGAGGAGCAGAAACAGCTGCAGAAGGCACTGCCTGAGACCACCTCAGTCTGCAAGTCGCCCTTCTCGGAGAGCACCGGCGGTTTGGCTTGTGTTTGAGAGTATAACATGCTTTAAATTGAAGGCAGGTGGAATAAGGAGAGGAGGGGCATGCTGTGTTAGGATCAGGATCCTCTGAGCCAAGGTCCTGTGTTCAATCTTGTATTGTGCTGTGTTTGTTACGCCAATCAGGAGTGTCAGAAGTGCTCACAGAGTCTGAGCCTGAGCCTGAACCTGTTAGGCTTGGTCTCTGGAGGTTGTGGGTTCTGATGAGCAGCGAGAGAGCTTCATTTGAGAGGGGTCGAGAGGGGTCAGCGGCTGCCTTGGCTGGGGAGCGCTGTTTGGGTGTGAAGAGTGGCAGAACTTTGGGTAGGATGACACTAAGCTTAGATCTAGGTGCCCAGCTTCCGTCTAAATGGATAACTGCTCTCGGCTCTTATATCTGCTCTGCCACGCGGTGTCTGCAAGGCTCAGGCCTACATGGCTCACCATCTCTTTCCTGTTTGTTCCCTTTTTGTTTCAGGCACCAAACTGACAGGTGCCGGGCTCCCAGGATGGTGGCCTTTCTGGTGCTCACCCAGATGGTGTCACATGCCTTCACACGCTATGAAACCGCTGGGTCAGGGGCAGGGTTGGTGTGTGAGGTGTTCAGCAAGAGGAGCAGAGCTGCCCCAGAGGGTAAAGGGTCGCAGGGATGGGGCTGTGTCTGCTGCTTGGATGGCTGAAGCCAGCTGAGAGCAGATGGGATCACTAAGCTGTGGAGATGAGTGGCTGTGACATGTACTCAGGGAAGGGGAAGATGTGTGTCGTTAGAGGAGGAGGGGCACTCCCTGCCTCCGTAGGTGTGGCCTCTGAACTGGCATTGTTCTTGTTCTCACCTTGTAGGTCCACAGGGGCAGCTGCTCTCTCTGTAGCACAGGTCACTACTGTCTGGTACTCTGTAGATCAGCCCTCTGCCCCTCAGAACTTTGGACAGGGAGGAAAGTATTTAGGGCTGACCTTGTTCCCACACATAAGCCATCACTGTAGCCTCAGCTTGCTGGCGGGTTCAGATCCTGATGGTGGGAGTGCAGGCATAGTCTCTCACTCCTCAGGGTAGGTAGAACTATTTTGTACTGTACAGGAGTCTGGGAAGATTTGGTAAGCAGAGGTCTCCTGTTGAGGGTTGAGGCAGGGGTGCAAGAGCCTCCTGTTTGGGAAGTAGGTCTCTGCAGGGGTGAGAGGTTCCCCTCACATCCCACTGTGAGCTCTCTCCACATACCAGATTCTCCTTAGGCCTTAGGAGGTTGTCTTAGTAGTTTGATTTAAAATTCATGACGAAAGGCCCTTCTGTTTTGAAGAATGGCATGTATTTGAGCTCCTTGCGGCAGGCTGTGATGCTCCTGGGCGATGCGCTCTGTTTAGACTGTCTAACGATTTGTCGTCTGCTCTGCGTGCGCTGCTGGGTGTGGGAACCTTTTTGAGGTGTGAGTTATTGGTGCTGTAACTCACGCCTCGGTACTACAGCATTGCTTACCTGGCATGAAACACGAGTCATGCTGGGTTCTGACGGAGCCCCTCACCCTCGCGGCCTGTGAGGAGGGTCCTGCAGCCCCAACACATGCTGTGATGGGGAGGTAGGCACGGTGCAGCGGATGCTTCACACACACACGCAGTTCTTCTTGTCTCCTCTGCAGCTGCTCATGGCAAATCAGCGGGTACAGGCCTGGCCCATGAGTTCTTTCTAGTGTCTGTGGAGTTAGTTCTCTATCACAGGTGCTGCTGTTTCCATGTCCCGCCCCCTTCCTGATCCTGCCATTGACTGTGGGTGGGTTTGTGGGTATGCACATGGGAGCACGAGTGTGGTTTCCTCTACACTAGAGGAACTAGACAGTATCACTCTGTTGAGACAGGGTCTCTCACTGGGACCTGGAGCTTGTCCGTTGGGCTACGCTGGTGGGCAGCAAACCTCTGGAATCTGTCCGTCTCCACCTCCCCAGCACTGGGGTGGTAAGTGTGGGCCACCAGCCTGACTTTTTTTCATAGATGCTGGGATTCAAACCCTTTCAGCTGAGCCATCTTCTCAGCTCATGAGAACCCCACCCCAACCCCCCAGGATAGCTAGTGGCCTTACATGGTCACAGCCACCCACCCTGGCATGTGTTTGAGTCAGAAGGAGTCTCCAGCAAGACCCCCTTCCTGAAGCCTGCAGCCCATATGAACTAGTTCTGTTAACTCTGGTACTGTGCCCCCTGCTCAAGTCCCTGGGAAATGGGGATGTTTGGGGTGCTGTCACAGCTTCACAGTGTGCTTGCTGTTCGTTTGTAGTCTGCTTTTAAGCTGGCTCATTTGGAATTTAGCAAACTCGTCTCATGCTCAAAATAGATCGTGTTGCCAGGAATCAAAGCCAGAATCTGAGTGTGGGTATGCTGGGGCTGTTGCTGTTTCTTAATGCCCACCTCTCCAGTCCTGTTGCCTGCTTACTACTGAGGAGTGAGTACAGCCATGGAACTCTTGAGACGGAAGCAAGGAGTCCAGGTATCCTGCAGTGGTCACAGTGCCAACACTAGCAGGTTTCTGCACTATGTGAATCACTTGGTGTCATAGCTTTGGGTCTAAAGAGGCACACACACAGTCCTTGGCCCAAGGTTTGGTAGATGGGTGTTTCCTCTGTGACTGCCTAAGGGCAGAGACCAGCTGCACAGAACAGGAGTGATTGCAACCCCAGGATGTGGTGAGAGCCTAGCGAACAGATCTGTATGACCTTTGTGTTCCTACATGTGAAGTGGGTATTAGGGTAGATGGCCCATGAGTGGCTTCTAGTGACTTTGTCCACCACAGTTGTCTTAGTTACTTTTCTGTCCCATGAACAGGAATAGAATCACGACCAAGGCAGCTTATGAAAGACAACATCTGACTTGGAGTTCACAGTTCCAGAAGGTAGTACAGTTCATGACCGTCAAGGCAGGAAACATGGCAGCAGGCAGGCAGGCATGGCATTGGAGCGGTAGCTGAGAGCTTACATGTCGAAACAACAACCAGGAGGTAAGTGGAGGTAGGGTTGGTGCCTAGGCTAACTGGGAATAGCATGAGCTTTTGGAACCTCAGAGCCCACCCCCAGGACACACCTCCTTTAACAAGGCCACACCTCCTAACCTTCCCAAACAGTTCCACCAATGGGGAACCAAGGATCAAATATAGGAACCGTTCTTGTTCAAGCTGCCACAGCAGCCTGAGGATACTTAGAAACCTCTTAACTGTCTGGAACACCTGAGTGCCCCCACCCACAACCCTATAATAAATCTCATTGCGCTGGCTCGGTGGTTCACATGCCGGCAAAGGCACCTTAATGTCTAGCACGTGCTCTGCGTGCCATGCAGTGTATGTCATTGTTGGATCACAGGGCTGCTCCTGTCTTCCCTGGGATCAGCATCCGAGTGGCTGTGGGCCATAATTTAAGCTAGGGATACACTGGGCTCACACTTGGCTGCCAAGGATCTAGAAGCCATTTAACCCCACTGTGAGGGGAGGTGCCTCAGGAGACCAAGGTTGACACAGCCATTTGGCTTCCACTGGAAAGGCAGCCATTTGAATCGCATGCCTATCTGAACAGGGAAGTCCTGTGCAGAGTAGGGCAGGCAGGTGGGAGCTTCTGTGCAGCTGTGCCCCCAGGGACTATGGCTGACTGAGGAATCCATACTCAACCAGATATGGCTGTGTCAGCAGAGGATCCTGTTGTGTGTTCAGAGTCGAGTTTGGTGGACCCTGGCCAAGCCACCTGAGTTTGTGGGACAGAGCAAAATGGCAGACCAGGTCAGGAGACTCAGTGACCCAAATAGGAGGAGGATGGGTCCTTGGTTGGACGTTGGTGGCTGAATCTCTAGTCAGGAAGGGGGAGAGCAGGATGTGGAGAGAGACAAGGGCTTGATTGATCAGAGGGTGCTCTGTGGTTAACCCTACTCCCAAGCAGTTCACACTGGCCCAGAGGACATAGGGTCCTGGGAAAGCTCATGGACCTGGATCTGGATCCTTCCAGCAGGTCCTAGTATGGTTGTGACTACCTGTGTCTCCACTAGGGGTTTGGCAGGCTGGGTCTTGATAATACTAAGGTCTTGGGCCTAAATAAGGGAGTGGTGCAGTGTCAGCCATCAAGAAAAGTTGGGGTCCTTTCTTAGGAAGGAAACTTTCTTCAAACTAAAAGCAGATCCTTCCCTACCTGGCTTGTTTCAAATCCCCTTTCCCGAGAAGTCTCCAGGCTTTGCTGGGGTGTCGTGCCGAGGTTTTTGGAGACAAGTGGGCACTGGATGGCTCCTGATTGTCTTGCTGTACTAGGCCTGACATAGGCAGGGCTGGTTCTGCCCCCAGGAAGTCTGCAAAGGCTACGTCTCAGGATTGTCAGCAGATGTCCCACTGGTACAGGGCCTATTGCCCAACTGTGCCCCTTGTCCCTGGGGCTACAGGCTTGCTGACCTACTGTCCCAGTACCTTCAAGGTTACTTACTGGGGCTTCTATTCTGGTGGCCACAGGAAAGTCTGATCTTCCGAAGTGGATGTGAATCGCGCCCCATGGATTCTTCCTTTTCTTGATGCAGCATCAGGACCGATCTGGACAGATGCTTCTGTCTTGTCACAGGCTCTCAGGATGGGCTAGAACTATATTATAACTCACCTACACTGACAAGGAAAGAGGAGGGAAACCCGTGTTTGGCTTAGGAACGAGGCTGTGTGTGGTTCAGATTTTATTGTCTTTCGTGAACAACAATAAGACCTCTGCTCCCCTGAGGTCTGGGAGAAGGTAGAGCTGTCCTCCTGACATTACAGCCCATTCTGATCCCTCATAAGTCCCTTTCTCCTTTCCCCCTGGGCTTTTCTTTGGTGATGATGTCACGGGAACGTGCTCCCACTCATCCCTTGGCTTCCTTGTCCCGCTTGCAGCACCATGTGTGGGAGCAGAGCCCAGTGTTTGCTGTGCTGCCCGGGTTACTGTCCCGGAAGACCCTGCCGTCCGTCAGTTTCCCAGGCGCTGTCCTGTCTATCATCCCCATTCCCAGCACTGAGAAGAGGACACTGGGTGAAAGCGCCCGGTTCCATCGCTGCATCTGAGGTGTGCTGGTGGCTGTGAGAAGCCGACTGCTTTCCCTTTGTGCTCCTCTCAGATGAGATACCCACCTTGTGGGTCCTCATCCAACCTCCGTGCCCCCACAAGCCAGGATGAGGCCAGGACCTGGGCTGGATCAGTGTAGGGTAACGCAGGCTTCCAAGCCTTCGCCTCCGCCTCAGCAGTGGGTGGCCCGCTGCACCAGACCTGGAGGAGATGCACCCACTCACCTCCGTGACCTGTGGTGTGGATGCACCCACTCACCTCCATGACCTATGGTGTGGAAGCCGGTTGAAAGAGAGCCTTCCTTTCTCAGCCTCGCAACAAAGCTGGGAGAGAACACAGGTCTCGAGTGGAGGGCTGAGACGGAGGTTTCTGAGAACTGGCTTGTTTTGAGTCATTGTGGAAATATCTAGTCAGCATGAGTTTAAGCTCTGGAGGCCTGTGACTCTGATTCACAGGCTCATCATAGCTGTGTACAACATTGGAAGGCACCAGGAAGACAGAGTAGACTAGATCCCTTAGAGACCACACGACTAATCCATCCCAGGAGACCATTCCTCCAGACTTCCTGTCCTCGGCTGTTGGCCTCCTAACAGTGGGGCCTCAGGGAGGATTGTGGGCTGTGAGGAGAGCAGGGAGCAGGGTGGTGTGGTGGGTCCTTTGCTCCCATTTGTAGGCAGTTCTGAGTGAGAATCAGTGTATGTGGACAACATTTCTGTCAGTAAACAGTGTGTGGCCAGGAGGTTCAGCCAAGGATCAAATGTTTATTTTCATCCTGGCAATGCCTAGTTCTGACATGCTGTCCATAGCTGTCACCTCTGCAGAGGGCCCAGGTAGCTGTCCACAGCTGTCACCTCTGCACAGAATGTCCAGGTAGCTTTGACTGGACTCTGCCCTTCTGGAGATAATGGAAACATAGTGACTGTGGTTTCCCATTTGAAGATACTTCCTGTTCTGTAGAGATTTAGAATCAGACTTTGAAGTTAAGGGCAGTGCCCCCGGGTGTGTCCTACCGTGGTCTGTTCCCAGGTTAGGGCTTTTCTGCACATGTGCCACAATTCTTCCTCCCCCTCTCTGTACTCTGTTGGTTGGGTTACACAGCCTCTCTTCCTTTTCAACCTTCTAACCCTGTCCCTAGTAATTAAACCCATGTTCACCCAGTGGAAAGTCACTGAGAATAACAACTGAGGTGAATTTAGAGCGCTGTGTGCCCTTACTGCCTGGTCCAGTGTCCGCCTGCATTTCAGGGATTCTGTTTACCAGAAGATAGTGCTGAAGGGAGAAAAGTAAGATCCATGGGAGGCTCTGTTGTCTCCGACCACATCACCAGGCAGTTCTAACTTTTCTTGAAATACTATGCACCTGGGGCAGGAACCACAGGCTGGACAAGAATGTCTCAGAGTATGGATGGAGAGGCTTCTGATTTTGCTTCCTGGGAATCGGGGGTTTCCAGAAGCTGGAGTGAACAGGAATTAGGTCACGCCAGGACACTGGAAAGAGCTGATTTGTCTTAGAGATGTGGGTACCTAATAATTACATCTAGAGGAAGAGAGACCTTAATATCCTTACAGTGCATGGATGTGAGTTGTGCTGGCTCTAGTACATCCAACTCTGGTGTGCTTGTGTGTGTGCATGTGTATGTGTATGCGCATACATGCATGTGCACATGTACACTGTGTGTGTTTTTTGTACACACGGTCCATATCACCTGTCTTTAAGAATGCAGTTTTCTGGCATTAGTCACAGCCTTACTGTTAGGCTGTCATTACCATGGTCTCTCTATGGACTGACTCTGCCTGTCCTTTACAGCTTTCTGACTGAGCAAGCTTCATGCGGGAGGACACACTGTGTGTTTTGTTGACCAGCGTCTTTAGGGCTCACCTGCCATAGTATGTGTCACTTGGCCTCCTTTTAGGGATGGATAGTATTCTGCTGTGGTAGTGCACTCTCTGCATGTGTTGGTGGATACTGGGCTGGCGGTATAATTCCACAGCAAATATAACAAGGATCCACTTCTTCCGTATTGTCCCGTCTTCCTGGGTTTTCCTGGGGGAGTCTTGGTGACTATACAGTATACTTGGCACTCTGCCAGTCAGACAAGGAAGTCCTTGTCACCCTGTTCAGCCTGAGGTGAGCTGCACTTGGGGGCAGGTGCTGCTGTGGACAGGGGGCCCTGAAGGAGAAGATTCTGCAGACACCAGTTAGACAAGGGTGTCTCCTCGCTCCCTGACCAGTTCTCTCTCCTATACTTGTGTCCTGCTTCTACTGTGAACCAAGACATCACAATAAAAGGCAGTTTTACTCATGTATAGAGATGGTTTGCACGCCAGTATGGTTGGACCCGCTTGCGTTTGCTGAGGGAAGTTGGTTGAGACGTTGTAACTGGGAAAGGTGTCTATGCTGGGCAGTCGGGTCCTGAACAGATTTGAGGCAAGTTTTTTGGTCCTAAGTTCTGCACAGCCATGGGAAATCTACCTAGATAGATCTACCTATCACCTGGAGAGGCAAACTGAGATGGTCTTTTTCTCAAAGGTGGTGTTAGATATGAGGCAACTCCAGCTTCTGACAAGGTAGATGTCTGTATGACAGTATTCTTAGTCAGTGTGATGATAACCCATCAGTGGGACATCCCATTGGTGGGACATTCTATCGGCAGGACACTCCATCAGTGGGGTTTGGGAGCTCAGCAGAGGCCACCTCTTTTTATGACTGCCCCACAGCCATATAGGGCTATGTAACCATAAGTACAGGTCTTAATGTGGTACTCACACATCAGTCTTTGAGGCAAGCCAGTGCTTCCTGGGCACAGACTGTGTGGGTCAGTGGTTAGGGACTTCCAGGCGGCTTTGTCATTGGCTGCTGGGACAGGTGGGTAAGCCTTGAGTGGTCTGCCCCTCCATGGTTGAGGTGGGTGTTCAGAGAGTGTAGCTCAGGCAGCTGCTGAAATGTAAGGTTTGGCTGCCATGGGTACAGCTGGATGTGCGGTGTCTAAAGCAGCCTGGGTTTCCCTGTGTAGTGTGTTTCTAACTTCTGAGAGTCAACATTCCTGGGCATGCTCAAACCCTCTACTCCTTGCCAGGCTTGGACTTAAGTGTTCCGTTACATCTAGATTTCAGAGCTTCGCATCCACACCCTTTTGGTGTGCTTGTGATATGAGGTGCACAGGCTGAGGACTGACACTACAGACTGAGTGGTGACTGTTTCTCTGGCAGGCACTGGCTCCCTGTAGACTTGTCCATTCTCTCTGTGTGTGGGTTTGTTGTTTGTTTTGACACAGGGTCTCATGTAGTTCAGGCTGGCCTCATACTCACTGTGTAGCCAATGATGACTCTGAACTTCTCATCCTCCTGCCTCTACCATGGAGAGGCTGGGATCCCAGGTGTGCACCACCGCTCCCAGCTTATGCTGTGCTGGGGATTGAACCCAGGGCTTCAAGCGTCTAGCCGGACACTCTGTCAGCTGAGTCTCATTATTCTTCATTTGAAAGAGGCCTCACATGAGTTAATCCCAGAGGACACGGCCCCTCCCACTTGCACGCCACTCATCCAGTGCCCAGGAAATTCCAGAGTACACACCCACTGCCCCTTCTTGTACCGAGGTCAGTGGGGGAAGGAAGGCCTGAGCCTCTGCTGTGATCCAGGACCGTGTGGTGCCCGGTGTCTGTCCTGCTGCTCTCCGGCTCTCTCTCCTGAGGGTTCCTCTCGGCTCTGTCGACCCATGGAAGCTCATGTGTCTTGGCTGGGCTAAAAATAAATTCCTTTTCCTGGGCCAGGAATTGGAAAGTCAGCATACCCTCGCTGTTTGGAACTGGACACAAGAAGCTGATGAGATAACAGGCTGTTGCTGTTCATGGGTGTCTGTGTGGAGCCCTAGGGTGCCGCCGCGGTGGCGGCTGCTCCCGTCCACGCGTGTTCACCGCCATCTGCTCCCCCAGGCTTGTGATTTCCCCCTGAGTGTGAATGGCGCTTTCATGTGTGGAAGCAGAGACTGCAGACCGACTCTGCTGCTTGCCGGGGTGTGAAGCCCGCATCACGTGCTCTTTCTGGCAGGGCTGGCTTTGGTGGTGACGTTTGGCATGTTAGCTCACGTAGGAGTACAGAGAGGGGCTGCCACCCAGTTCCTGGCCTTCAGTATATGAATTCCAGAGGAGACTGCCTTGGCATACCACTGGACTTCTTGGGTCTAGCCTCAAAGGTGCGGAGAATTCTGAACTAAGTTACTTCCTGTTTCCGCAGTGATTCTGGGGCAAGCTCTGTGAAGAGCACATGCTGGAGTGGAGTCTTTGGTATGTTTGGTACAGCAATCAGTTATAGGCCTTTGATTGGGAGGACTAGAAAGAGCACCCAATGGTGCGTGTGACTGACTGGTACTCACACATGTGCACCTGACCCCCAGACCTGCTTACCAAGGTGAGTGATGACACAGGGAACAACTGCCTGTCCAGGTGAGGAGCCAGAGCAGAGCTGCGTGCAAGCACAAACACTCCGCCCAGCTTTCCTCCTGTAATCCCAGCGCTCGGTAGGCTGAGGTGGGAAGAGTAAAGGGAGCTCAGGTTAGTCTGGCCCGCAGTGTAGACCATCCCATCTAGGAATCTGCCCTGATTATGCTGTAATGAGCTGTGCCCTCAGCCCAAGGGGGCCCAAAGGGCTCTGCCACTATCAGGGACCAGGTGCTGGCTCTGTTCCCGGGTGTGCAGCCTGTACTGGGCCCATGACTTGCAATTGTCCTGTCTCAGAGGTCATCTGTCCACGTAGCCTTTAACCCCTGTTCCTCCATCCCCTGGAACTTGCATGATCTCTAGGATGTCTTGCTGATAGAGGGCCAGTGGGGTCGAGTCCTCACAGAATTTCCTGCCTCCTCACAGGTCCTGGCTACCACCTGTTGATACAGCCCTGCATGTTAGATCTGAGACAGGGTGGTCGTCTGTGTGTCTACCCTGGTGTCCCAGGAGACTCCAGGTGATGCCTACTTCAGGAATGTCAGCACAAGTTGTCATGGAGACAGCTTGTGGTACAGTATCTTTGTAAAGCAACAGTCTCCTTAACAGGCAGGAATACTGTAAAGTGGTCCTGGAAGAATATGCTACAGAGCTTCCTGGATTGGCCCTGTGCCTACCACACCGACTACAGAAATGAAAACAGAGTCCATAGTTCGTGGTAGCTTTGCCTGTGAACAGAGGCTGGGAGGGACCCCATCCCCCACCCCCCACCCCCACCCGGCCTTTGCTTCCTGGTTCTGGCATAACCTCCTGGTTTCCCCTCACCTGCCATCCAGACGCTGAGGCAAAGTTTTCTATTCAAAGTTGTAAGCCCCCGTGAGTAGCTCCTGAAACTGCTGTGGAAAGCAAACAGTAAACCTAGAGCAGTCTGTGTGTAAATGTGGGCAGCATGAATCCTTCCACGGGCCGAGTCTGTATCACTGTGAGCCTGGAAGGTTCAGGAAGATGGATTGTCAGAGCCAGGCCATCTGGTTGGTTCTCTTGCCTGTGGGTCTCTCGCTGAGCCTGGTCTCTCATGTCCTCTGCCTTCCTGGGATACAGGGCGCTTCGCCCTAGTGGTCTACTCCACAGACACCCCAGGAGGGCTCTCTGTTCTTCCAGGACCTTCTTCCCTCTGATCAGCGCCATCAGGCGCATCCCTTCTTGCCCCGTGCCTGCTGCCTCCACGTGCCCTGTGCTGAGGAGAAGGTACCTTCTTTTCACGTGTGAAACAAACGTCACGGTGTTGACTGTCTTTCGAATCTCTAAATGGTCTAAAATTAAATGATGTAATCAAGAACAACATACTGTGCCCTGCCTGGGACAGACGCGGCACAAAGCCCAGATGTCTTTCCCTCACCACAGGGTGTTTCTGTGGCTGTCCTGATAGGTGTATAAAGGTATACAGGAACCGTCCAGCTTAAAGCTCATCCTTGGGACCGCTGAGGGCCGGTATGGCTTCTTCTTTCTGTTTCTGTTGTATATATGTTTCTACACATCACAGGGGGGAAAACAAAACAGAACAAAACACAAACATCTGCAGCACTGTCCATCTAGAAGCAGGCCTCACAACGACCTAGCTGTTCTATTCTTTGAAAAACAACATCCCGTTTAGTCTGAGGACTCACTCCATCAGACCCACCAATCACCAGGGTGAAGGCCCCTTCCAGCCCCTTCCAGCCTTCCCTGCGCTCTGTGTCTGGGAGATGGATTACAGCCATTGTTCTTGAGGCCTCCTGGCAGGGCTGACCGCAGGGGCTGAGTTAGGCGGAGGCCCTGGCTCCCCAGAGGCAGTGGTTTGCATTCATTTGGCCTTTGCCTTGTGTCTGGAATTGATACGTTAATAAAAGCCCTGGTACCCAGCCCCTCTTACACACGTATGCAGATTTATTGTGTGGTCTGTCTGCCTGAGTGTCTGACTTATTAAAGACAACAAAATGGGTTCTTTCTCATCCATTATTTGAAGAGAATAATAAGTCTCTGTCAGATTAGCTTCTTGGGACTCAAAGCTGAATAGTGGCTGTCTGTGGAGCTTTTGGGCCAAGAGCTCACCTCATCTTGAAGCCGAAAATTGTATTCTGAACATCTTAAATACTGTACTGTTCAGCCCTGGCAGAAACCAAGCAGATAGAGACCTTCAGTCACATGGGGCTATGTTCTTCTCTGTGTGGGGCACACTTACACAGAGAAGCAGCACGGTCCCTTGAGCTTGCTGGCCTCTGCACCTGCCCTCCCAAGGCTGGTCCACAGCCAAAATCGCCAGGCTTTTAAAGATCAAGCCATGGAGGATGGGAAGGGAGCCAAAGCCAAGGGAGCCCTGGGACCTCCTTTTCATATACTCTGTCCCCTCAAGAAAATTTCTGGGGCAGTAAGCACTATTCTCCCAAATGAAAATGTAGGCCAGAGTCCTAATCCCCAGGGCCTCAGGATGGGGCTATATTTGGTGACAGGGTCTTTGCAGAAGAAGTCTAGTTACAATGAGGTCATCAAGGTGGCCCTAAGCCAGTGTGACTGGAGACCTTGGGCACAGAGACATGCAGAGGAGGCCATGAGAGGATATGGGGAATAGGCCACCTGCAGGCTTGGGGGAGGAGTCTGGAGCAGTCCTCTCAGCCCCAGGGGAGCCAGCCCTGTGATCCCCTAGGCCTTAGATTTAGATGCCCAGAGCTAACTAACATAAACAGCCTCCCAGACTGGAGTCCTTTCAGGACATCCCCCAATTCAAGCGATATCTTCTAGATTGTAAATTAACTTCAAGATGTGAATGTAGACTACACCCTCTCAGTGTGAGGACCTGCAGCCTTTACTGGTTGGACTGTTGTCTGGGGTTTTGTTTCTAGCACAAAGACCCTTCTGGGCAGGCTGGAATTCTGTTCAGCTTTGAGTGCAAGCCCTGGGGAGGGAGCGTGATTCTCTCTGTAGTGTAGACATCACTGGGCTTTTGCTGAGGTTATGCAGGAAGTTGGGTTCTGCCCACCTCTGGTGCCATCAGATTCCTTCTCTGAGTTGGGGCCTTGGTTTCTGCTGTGACCCGTAGGAAACAGGCCTCCAAGGTCATGGTCTCTTACTCCAGGGGTCAATACAAGTGACCTGTGCAAAAACTGAAAGTCAGAATATAATTCAACAGGCAGCTTTTTCAGGATGACTTAGTTCAGAGGTTAAGATAATTAAATTCTCAGTTGTTCATGTGCTTAAAAAAGATTGGTACTTGGGGGTTTATAGATAGGTCTCCCTTGCCCAAAATGTTATATGTTGTTTAGCCGCACAGAGTTTCCTCTGTGGGACTGTTAGAACTCTCCCAGTTATGGGCAGAACATGGCTTTGTGAGGCCTGCAGTTTTTTATGATACTCCTCGATTTCTAAGGGAAAGCGGATTTATAACCCCAGATCAGGTTCCAAAGAATCAGCACCCAAGGGATGGGCTACAGGCCTTGCAGAACATTCTAGTCCATCACGAGGCCTGAGGAGATGGCTTGGTTGGTAAATGCCTGCTGTACAGGCATGAGAAGCTGGGCTCCCAGAACCGGTATAAACAGGCTGGGTGTGCTGGAACATGCTTGTACTCCTTCTCATTGCTGTTGTCTGCCGGCCCACTGCACAAGCTCTAAGTCACCAAGAGACCCTGTCTCTGAGAACAAGGTGGGAAGACCATGAGGTTGGCCTCTGGTTTACACACACACACACACACACACACACACACAAACATGCATACACATGTACACACACTGAGAAAGCTATGCTAGAGTGTAGACAAAGGTTCATTAGAACAAGGACTCCCTTTGTATGGAAGTCCTGTGCTGGATGAGAGGACACCATCTGCTAGTTCCCTGGGGCAGCCTGCAGCTGTGTGACAGTGACTGACACTAGAGGTAGCTGGCTATTGACTTGAAATGCACAGAGACCTAATCCCTTTTGTGGGTGAGGGGGTTGGGGGGGCTGGGGTTGGAGCAGTAGAGAGAGGGCAGTGTATGCAGCAGCAACCTTGGGAGTATCTGCTTCCTTGCCCATATTGGGCAGTTCCCAGTGGTTACAAGGTGAGGTCTGCTGAGGTGTCCAGGTCATACATACTCATATCAGGCTGCAAACCAGCACCTGCAGCCCCACCTGCTGTTTTTCTAGGAAGCCCTTCCTTTGCAACTGCCTACAGGTAAAGGCAGACGGCCATCAGCCTGTTGGCAAGTCTGTGGGCAAGGTAGATTGTTACACAGGTGTGAACTGAAGGATGAGGAGGACCAGCCTTGGGCTTCAGGCTTTGGAGGCCATGCTCTTTTCTTTGGGTATCTGTGAGCCATAAGGGCAGGCAGGCCTGTGGGCTCAGTAGATGAAACAGGTATCCTCTGACCTCACTTGACCTGAGCAGGGCACTAGGGCCCACACTTGGGCTGTTGCCCTGAGCTGTCACCCGAGAGCAGCCCTTTACTCCCGACTTGCACATACTCTGTCACCAGTTGCTCTTCTCTGGTGGCCTTGGCTTCCCGTTTCAGTGATTCCTGGAGCTCACTAGGAGCATCAGGAATTCAGCGAGCCCAAGGCCGATGGGGATTCTCCTGCTTAGTTCACATCTCTCTTTAGCGCTTGCTGTGCCTTCCTACAGTCTGAAGAAGCCCCTCAGGATGTAATCTGGTTAGGTTGAGATCCACCAGACTTTCCTAATGGGGGAGAAGGAAGCCACTCTGCTTCTTGATTGGTCCCTGAGGGCCACATCCAGGGTATGGGGTACTGTGATTTCGGGATGCCACTGTATCCAGTGTCTATGTGCTTCCCACTAGGTAGACTGTTATGTGATGTGATGAGCTTATGATCACATGTGGAGCTTGGTCAAATGTATCAGTCATTCTGAAGAGAAACATTGAGGTCACCTACCTACCTGCAAGCAGGCTGACTCCCTCTCCTCCAGAACAGCAATGCACTGGAGGGGGCATAGCCAGCTTGGCTGGCTCTTGGTGGGTTCCTAATGCCTGCCTCTAGAAAGGGCATAACCTTCCTTGACATGGGGGAGGCTAAGTGGATGTCTCTGGAAGCCAGTGGTCACCTACCAGGTGCCCGGTGTGTCCCAGGACCACCACCGCCCTGATAGCTCTCCCTCACGTCCGTGCCGCAGGAAGGAGTGTTAGGTTTCTGCTTAGTATAACTGCCATGTGGTCTATTTTAAATGTAGTACCTGGTGGTTGTCGAAGTCTTAAGTGATGCCCACTAGCCTTTATCTGCATTTGGTAGCAAGGCAGCTAGCTCTGGGAAGGTGTCAAGGTAGCCAGGACCACACATGGCAGCTAGACTCCGGCAGCTCAGGGTAGAGTGTTGGGAGTCTCTGGCCTCTTTCTTCTAGCATGGTCACATGAGAGATGGTATCTACACATAAGGAGTTTTGTCAACCTCCATATGCACCCACTCTCCCGGGTCCCCCATATTTACAGAACAGTGCAGCACCCAGATCCAGGGCTGCTGGCTCAAGCTGTGTAGATGGCACCAGCCTTCACTTCAGGAAGGTGTGACAGCCTAGGACCTGCCTCTGCTTGAGGAGCAGCTGGAGTTGTCTGCCACCGTGCCCACAAGGCCACAGCCAGCTTCTCACCCAGGGAGGGAGGGCAGAAAAACTGGCCATTTCTAACCCACTGCAGTCCATTGCTCCAAACCAGTATTCTTCATGACACGTACCAGGATGTAGGAATGCCAGACGTCAGACTATGGATAGGAGGCTCCTGGCTTCATTTGAGCAGTAGAATTTGGACCAGTGGCTTTGGCTTCCTAGGTTCTGCCGACACCCCCGACCCCCGTGTCACCCCAGATGAAAACATGATTCCTGCGACTCTGGGCCTGAGGTGGGAAGTTGAGTTTGCTGCAAAGTGAGTCCCATGGTGTGGTTACCACAGAGGTGGCTTTTAAGACAGGTGGGAGTAGGTCCAAAGTTCTGAAAATCATGAGAGGGAATAGCCAGGACCCTGTGCTGTCTGAGCAGCTGGGGACCAGCCAGCATGTGCTAGAGGGTGACCATGTATCTGGTCAGCCAGTCCATCCCAGGACTATTCCTGGGAGGCAGAGAAAGCTGGCACCTTCCCCCAGACAGCCACAGTTTCACTGAGGTATACAGTGTTTGCCCTCAATTCTATAATCTGTGTCTCAGTTTTCTTCTCTTTGGAATGGGAGGCTGGTATTGTTTTACAGATGTGGTAAAGATCACACACAGACTACAGGGTGCCTGAGAGCTTGACAGCCCCAGAAGGTGGGATGTCCACAGGAAGCATCCGCTTCAGGAAGGCAGTGCCATCTGTCTCACTGAAATGCAGATGTGGTGTCTAGTGGGAACATCTGGCTTTCTGTGCACATGGCCAGCCTCTTATGAAAACGTCACCGTCCGATGTTCTCCTAACAGTCCAGCCATGGCTGTGTGCTCACAGGGCATTGGTGCCCGTGGTCCCCTGACACTTAGTCCAGCAGTGGCAGTGTGCTCATGGTAATAGCTATATTCTCACAAGGCTACTTTGGCTTCTCCTTGGCCAGGTTTTTTGAAGAAAATAGATTTAGTATGAAAAGTGGTGTTTACCAAAAAGACGCAGAGACAGACCCAGCATTACTCAAGTCTAGACTACAGGGGTGTCTCTGGGTACTCAGCTGAATTACTGCGGACCTTTGGAGTCTGGCCTACTGTGTGGACTATACCTGAGGAGCAGACTAGACCTACAGCACTTCTGCAAACAGCTCTCCACTGTTGGCAAGCTTAGGCCAGGCCTGGCCAGATCGTCTTCTGCATCAGTGATGCTGAGAGCCATGTAGATTTATGATTCTACCCATAACATATTTGTGCTGGGTTTAAAAATTATTCATGAGAATAATTTAAGAACATGAAAGAGCTAGAGAAGTAGAAACAGCACCAGCACTCTCAGCCAGCACCAGCCTCTCTGTGCCTCGTTCCAGGCTGGTCCATATGGGTGGGTATTTTTAGATAGTTGTTTTATTGTGTACATAAAATTTGCTCTCCTGCTTAACATAAGCATTTTGCATATTTGATGTGGTCTTTATCATTATAATTTTTAATGAATGCATAATATCCTCTTAAGGGGCTGTAACATAAATTAACTGCTTAGTAGAGAATATTTTAAGTTTCTTCTCTACTTGTATAAGTAATACTGTAGTATTTACGCATAGAATGTGTTCCTTATTTGGCATTGGTTCATTGTGATAACTCTGCAGAAGCCCTTGGGTGGATATGGGAGGGGGAGTTAAGCTCAATCTCGGGGCCTAGAAAGAGATGTGCCTGTCTTCATGGTTGGGGTTCACTGATCACTCTCCTTAGGGGACTTGCAAACACTGAGCAGGGTAGCCATGTCAGGAGGGGTTGGCACTCTGGAGAGGCCAGTCTTTGGATCAGGTGTGGTAGATCTGACTCCTATTGTTACATTGTAGCAGCTACCTTATTGTTACTTTGTAGCAACCACCTTTCCATCTTGTGCTTCCTCATCAGAAAATGAGGCCAGCAAAGCACAGACGCATTGTGAATGTGAATGAAGACTGTGTTTAGTAAAAGGCAGACCAGATGGGGTGAGGTAGCAGATTTAGCTGTGCTAGTTGAGGCTGATAAGATGTAATAGCTAAAGGTCTCCCCCCCTTCAGCTGGGACCCCAACTGGAAGATGCTGGTTCTGCTCCAGGAGCTGTGTTGGGCTGGTCCTTCTGCTCCCTGATGGGAAAAGCCCCTGGATGCACTGAAGAAGGCGTCTTCTGAAGGGCCACCAGGGTCCATGGTGGCTGCATGAGACCTGATCATCCAAGACACAGTGGATCTGCTTGTGACTGTTGAGGCTGACATGGACAGACAAACTTCTGGTAGTGAATAGGACAGGAGGCAGCATGGTGTGATAGGGTATGGCCACACCAGCCAGGGAGCCCCCATCTCCTGCTCTGTTGCCCTCTGCTGCACCCGCACCCTTGGCAGTACACTGTGAAGTGCTGTCTGACTGCCGAGCCTTTCTACCGCTTTCCTGTCATCTGTTCGGAAGTTTTACTTTTATTTTAAAATGTGATCAACTGGTATGAGTCACAGGGAAAAGCATTTGCTAAAAACCACTCCCTTTCATGTGGAAGACATTTTCTAGTCAAGCTTTTGACATGTGTCACTTCTGTAATATGAGAGGATCTGCTTCGGTTGGAGCCGGAAGCCCAGCACAAGCAGAACTCTGGCCAAGAGAGGGAGGGTTGTCCGCACCACCGCACAGGCAGGATCTCCATTTATAGGCAGGGAATGGATGTGGATGCCACGCCCAGGTCACACCCAGCTCACCCAAGGACTTCACCGACTTATTCTGAGGCCCCTGCCTCAGCCTCCGAGAACAGGACCAAAAACTGAATTGGTTTCCATGGCTCCCAGACGCGCCCAGGTGTGATGGCTCATGAGGTGTGTGTATTTGGGTTCAGAGTGTATAAAGCCACATTTTATTTTAGTGTCTACTCCCTGCCCTCAGGCTCCCGGGCTTCTAGCTTGTCACCTAGACCTTCCTTCCCCAGGAGATGCTCTTTAAGGTCACACTCAGTGTCTGCCCAGACAAAGCCAGGCTGTGACAAGGCACTGTGTAGTCGGAGGCGCCTACTGGGAGCAAGGTGGCATTGCACCAAGGCCCTGTGGCACCTCTGATCCTCCAGGAGTGCAGTCAAGAGTTGCCTGACGTGACGGAGCAACATAAATCTGATCTTCCCCACTGAGTCTCAGGAGCCCTAGGGGACTGACAGCTCCTGAAGGACTGGGTCGTGGCAGCCATTGCTCTTGCGTGTGGCTGAGAGCATTTGGACAGAGAGCTTTGATGGTGTGTGTGTGTGTGTGTGTGTGTGTGTGAAAGGTTCCATGGTGGAGCACCAGTTACACTGCTCCAGAGGATCGAGTGTTCCTGATACTTATCAGCAGCTTTCCCATGAGCACACATAGTGAAATAAATGCACAGATGACTTTTGTCATGGTGTGCCTGTGGCTTGTGGTCAACTGAGTGTATACAGAGCACACTAACTCACACCTCACTGAATCTTGAGCTCCACAAACCGCTTGGTGCAGTGAGCATCTCCGGGTGGAGCAGCCCTCTCAAGGCTGCCTGGGACCTCTTAGACCCCAGCTAGGTTCCGCCTGTGAGAGTGTGATCTGGTTTCAGACCAGCCGTTGGGTTGAGCAGGCATGGCCATTGGGACTAAGCCCAAGTCTCAGAACTGGGTTTTTCATCTCCTCCCTTAACTCCTGGCTCTTACACCTTCATGTCTTTGGGCTCTTAGCCGAGTGAAGGTTCTAGTGCAGTCAGCATGGGCTGTGAAGTCTGTTGTGGGCTCTTCCTGTTCTTCAGATGTGTTCTAGTGCCATTCCCGTACGGTGGGACCTATGTATGTCCCCAGGAAGATTCCACTGTGCACACAGTGCAAACAGCTTCTGAGGAGATCCGTGGATCCGTGGAGCACACCTGTGGTGCTAAGTTGCTTCTCAGCAGCTAATGATAGGGAGGAAGAACACCTTTCATCTTTAACCCGTGCTCCCATCAGCCCTTAAGCTCACAAGTTGCAGGCTTGGGGGCTGTGACCCAGCCTTTCTGCCCTGTGTCTGCTCCCAGGTCTGCTGTTCTCATCTCCCACGGCCACAGGCTGCCCCAGCTGCGCCTCCCCTGGGTGACGGACCATATCCACTAAAACCGTGAGCCAGAGTCAGTCCTTTCCCTTATGTGGCTGCTTGTTGGGTATTTGGTCACTATAAGAACAGCCAGCAGCAAAAGTGAGGCTCTGACACAGTGAGAAGGAGGTGCTTTGCCCTATGGGGGAGCCTTGTCATCTGGGAGAAGCTCTGTCTAGGGGAACCCTGTCTATGGGAGTCCTGTCATTTGGGGGAGCCCTGTCTGGGGGAACCTGTGGGTTTTCTTCTGCTCCACCATGGTAGAACCACCTACCCCAAGGACTCAGAAGTAGCCGGCAGTCCCTGCGTCCCTCTGGGTCCCTTGGTGGAAATACCTGGCTGTGAGAGGTGTGGTCTGTAGCTGGGAGCTGTTCTTCTCTGAGAGCCTGGCTTTGGGCTGAGTGGAACCTCAGTGGGTTTGGGCGTCTGAATTTTGAGATGAGCTGCAAGTCTGAGTAAGCCTCTTTCAGAATCTGGCGACCTAGCTTTTTATAAACGCAAGTGCTGCTGTTCTGCTCAGCCCCAGTGATAATTACTGAATAGTCTGTAAATGACGCTGACAGGTGACATTGAGGAACCCGACATTCAGGAGTATTTTGGGGACTTGTTCTGTGCCTGACCATATGGTCTAGTAGCTAAAATGATTTAACATCGACAAGATGTGTTTCAAAAGGGGAGATTTAAAACTGCCTGTTTATTTTCTCTTTCCTTCCAGAGGAGTATTTTTATGCCTGTTACAAACATGGCAGAAGCCATGTGTTTACAGCCTCCGCCCCACGAGCACAGACCTGTCACCAGGCAGACTCTGTCTTCCTTCCTCATAGCAGGAGAAGCACAGCTCCTGGTCCCCAGCTTGGACCCGTGGGCTCCAAGCATGGGGCTTCATCACCTGGAGCATTAGGGCGTTTTCACCAGGACTGCTGGTCTGGTCTAGATGGATTGCTAAGATCTGTAGATGTGGGGGCCTCAAATCGATCACGGGAATGGCGGGACCAGTGAGGGTAGAGCGTGTGAATAGCATTCTTAGATGTTCACGATACACCTGAGGGCACCACACTGCCAGTGGCAACACATAAAGGGATGTGAGACAGCTCCAGGGACCACAGAGGACCTGGGGGTCTCGAATGCTTCATACTGCTGCGAAAGGCCACCAGCAGCAGCAAATTCTGACCACAGGCTCACGGCAGTTCGCCCAGCCGGGCTCACGGTGGCTCGCCTAGCCTCCCAGTTTTAAAGCCCAGCGAGTAGTGAGACCCTGTTATCACTGACTGGACCCTGCCTAGCACCCCAGACTCAGGCCCAGGCTGTGTGGGAAGAAAGTGTGTTTTGATAGAAATGCTGAGAGTTGACCTGGATATGTTGATTCTGTGACTGCCACAGACTAGGACTAGATTGGAGCCACCAGCTCCGGAGACGGCCTCCGAGTTTGGTCTCGTTCATGGTGAAATAGCTGAACCGGGAGCTAGAGTGTTTGAGAGGTGAAAGCCCTGGTGTGTGTGTGTGTGTGTGTGTGTGTGTGTGTGTGTGTGTAGGGGGAAGTCAGAAAATCTAACAAACCAGCTATCAAATAGAAGTGGGCTCTTAATTAAAAGATAGCACTGTGCAGCCCGCCGGGCCAGAGTGGGCTGTTTTAGTTTTTAGCATCATTCCCTCCATTGCAAAGGCACCGTCTGCTGTGTTTCTAGGGTCACTGTACAGTCATCACCAATGGTGGGTTGGAAATTTATTTATAATGCAATAATCAGAAGAGCTGATTACAAGGATCGTTTTAGAATCTTCTGGCTGCGAGAAAAATTGTAAATAGGGTCCAGATGCGTGTGCTCAAACATTTGTCAGTGCGTGGAGGCAGGAGCTCTGGGAGGCTGGGGTGCCAGAGAAGTGTTGGCTAGGTGGTTTAGAGCAAGCAGATCAGTGTCCATTGTTAGCATTCCCCTCCCCCTCCCCCTCCCCCTCTGCACACTTCTCCCATCCCACCCCCTTGTGCACCCCTCCCATGATAAACCAGCCATATCACTATACTGCAGAAGCCAAGGGAGGAAGGAAAGGCTACAGAGAGGAGGCGCCGCCGAGAACAGGATGGCTTCCCTTAAATGCAGATTATGGTTGGAGCAAGTGACACCAGGAGGAAATCTTTCTCCTATCCAGCACAGCACATAGCAAAGCACACACAGCCAGCCCAGTCCAGAGAGTTTGGCTACATGGAGAGCAGGCCGGGCTGCCAGGGAAGGTGTCTACTGCCAGGATCCCCATCTGCAGGAAGTGGGCTTCCACAGGGCTGGGCCCATGGGAGGTCTCCTGTTTGGGTTATGCACAGAAACACTTCTCCTCGTTCACAGCAATCAGATTTAAGTGGGCGGAACGTGCATTAAGCTGTGGGGCTGTTGTTTAGTTTGATTTAATGTTGATAAATGACAGCCGATTGCTTGCCCAGATGGGTGGGATAAATTCCACCAGAGCTTATGTCTTGCTCTGCAGGCAGGCTCCCCGGCAGTCCCCTTCAAGTTCCTGGTGTACCATCAGTAGGATTAATGTGCCCTTTGACATCTTAGAAGCTCAGAGGACCCCGACCTTAGAGATTTCCCAGGAGCCCTGGTTCCATGACTCAGCCACTATGACTGTGCTGCGCTCAGCACATGGCTGCTGTAGTCCTCATTAGAGTCCTACAGA
The DNA here is from genome assembly GCA_902729485.2 of Mus minutoides. Classification (NCBI taxonomy): domain Eukaryota; kingdom Metazoa; phylum Chordata; class Mammalia; order Rodentia; family Muridae; genus Mus; species Mus minutoides. The sequence goes on along the minus strand of CACVCL010015146.1, from coordinate 128,549 downwards.
GATTGTCCTGCACTTTCTCCCTAGAGCATAGTCTAGACGGCTGGGTGATTAGGAGGACTGCCGTACAGTGGGAGCATCCCTGCTCTGCTTGCTGCTGAGGTCCCAGCGTGATGGTATCACGAAACCACTCTGACGTGGAGAAGCTGTGAGAAGGTGAGCCACAGAACCAGGCAGCTCACTCGGTGTCTTTGTTTCTCCAGGGTGACTGGAATGACATCGACTCCATTAAGAAGAAAGACCTTCACCACAGCAGAGGAGATGAGAAAGCACCGGGTGTGGAGACCCTCCCTCCAGGTACCACGTCTGAACAGGGGCTGGGCTTTCGTCGTACTCCTAATTGTTAATGGTCTGAATATAGTGCCGGGGCAGTGGCTTGGGGCAGAGAGAGAATGACTTACGCTTCTGGACACTGCCCTTTCCTGTCAGGACCTTGGTGTGAGGTCAGCAGAATCTATCGAGAGAGAAACGGAGTAAAGGATAAATAACAAGGTCTGAACTTACAGGTCATGAAAAAATTTCAAATTGACTTGATTTTTTTTTTTTCTGTTAAAGAGTTTTAGGTTCACAGTAAAGTTGGCAAAAGATCCAGAATGTTTACATGCCATGCATGTAGCTCCCACTGCCCGTCTGTATCTCACCATGGTGGGACACGGGAATGGGCTGTGAACTGCATTAAATCAGGGTCACCACCAGAGTCCACAGTGAGGGTCATGCTTGGTGGTAGGGCACACACTGTATACCTGTGTGTGTGTGTGTGTGTGTGTGTATGCCCATGGGGAATGAGGGTGAGTGCATGTGCAGTGGTCAGAAGAGGACACTGTCCCCCATCACTGTCAACCTGTTCCTTTGAGGAGGGGTCCATTCTTAAACTAGGGCCCACGTTTTCTCAGCCAGCCCCAGCGATTCTCCAGTCTCTGCCCTCTGTGGAACTGGAGTTGTTAGCGTACATTGGATGATTGACTTGTTGTGTGGGTTCCTGCGCCTGCACAGATGCTCTTATCTGCTCGAGACATCTCTCCAGCCCCACATCCTGTGAGTTCTGACAAACGTATGACATAGGTCCATTGAGTGTCAGAGTAGAGTGACGGTCCTGGAGACTCCCGTGCTCTGCCTGTTCCCCCTCCCTCTCCCAACTCCTGCCAAGTACCAGAGCCTACTGTTCTGCACTGCCTTTTCTGGCATGTTGTAAGATTGGATCAGAGTCTACAGACTGGTGCATGTCCTTACTAATATACTAATATACACCTCAAGTTACTTCATGTCTCTATGGCTAGTTTCTTTTTTTTTCTTTAGGTTTATCTTCCCATTTTTATTATGTGTGTGTGTGTGTGTGTTTGTGTGTGTGTCTACACATGTATGTAGATGTCTGTAGAGGCCAGAAGAAGGTGTCAGGTCCCTTGGTTTTATAAGCCACAGGAAGTGGGACATGAGAGCTCAACCCCAGTCCTGTGCAAGAGCAGCTCGCCCTCTTAACCACTGAGCCATCTCTCCAGCCTTAGCTGGCCAAGGTCTAGCATTGAATGGCCGTCCACTGCCTGGCTACTCCACAGCTTATTCTCGCATTCACTTGCTGAATGGTGTCTTGGTTGGTTCTAAGTTTTGGCAGTTGTGAATAAAGTTACTATGTAAATACTGATAATTCAAATCACGGCTTCTGATCCTAAGGGAACAAGCAGTGGTTGATTCTAAGTGAGTGACCCCGGCCTAGGGACATGACCCTCGATGACATTGTCCACCATGGAAGAGGTTCTGTGAGATTTTATAATTGTAGAAAAGAAAACATCACGAGATAAGGTGTTCCCCAGCGCTGCCATCAAGGACAGCTGGGAGACGTGACGGCAGGGCAGGATCTCCTAGGGTTCAGACACCGAGTTTCAGATATGAGGATTGGAGAGAGGCTGCGCTGAGGGAGGGAGAGATGATGCTGACTGTAGACCCGAGACGTTTGTGTGTGGTCTCCTAGAGTTTTATTTATGTCTAAGGCCCCTTTGAGTTAGTTTGTATGAAAGATGGGAGGTGCCTATCCAGATTCCTGAATTGATCTGGTTATGGGTGTCGGCTGTTGAAAGTTTACTCTTTTGCTGGGTGGTGGTGGTGCACACCTTTAGTCCCTGTACTCAGGAGGCAGAACCAAGCTGTTCTCTGAGTTCAAGGACAGTGTGGTCTACAGAGAGAGTTCCAGAACATCCAGAATGGAGGGAGGGAGGACGGGAAATAGACAGACAGATAGAAAGAGGCATGACACTGAGACCCTGGAGGAAAGGAAGAGGGCCTTCAGAGAGAGGAAGCTGCCAAGCTGAGTAACTCTAGTTCAAATCCCAGTGAAGGAGATAAAGAAGGAGCCTTCTTCAGCAGATGGACCTCCAGGTTATCTGATAAAACATCTTGCTGTTGTCTTCTTCAATGCTGAGTACAGAGCTTTGTGTGCTTGGATGGAGACTGTAGCCATGGGATTTATTAAACTGGATGCACAATGAAACTACCTTCCTCCAGTTTAAGAGAATGTTTATGAGGATGTCTTAGACACAGTTCCGTCCTAGTTGCCATGAAGGAGTATACAGATGCGAGTGTGTCCTTATCAACTGGCTCACATCAGAGACTAATGGGTGGATTTGACCTGCAGCAAACAGAGTCCTGGTGCTGGAACTCCACTTAGACCAGATGCTGTGAATAAACTGAAGTTTATTTATTTAAAGTTCCAGATGAGTTGTGGTGGACCAGTGGTTTTCAACCTGCTATGACCCACAACCATAAAATTATTTTATTGCTACTTCATAACTATAATTTTGCTACTGTTACAAATTGCAATGTAAGTATCAGATATCTTGGATATATCCGATATCCAAGATATCTGACTCCAGGGAAAGGGTGGTTCAAGCCCTAAGGGGGACTCCACCCACAAGCTGAGAACCACTGCTCTAGATTCTAAAAGATGAAATTGATTTTTGGAGGTTTTAATGTTAGTAAACTTGAGTTACTTTTCCCCCTCCATTTTACTTCCCATTCCTGCATTTCAAAGCTGCTTTTTCCCCTCTTTCAAGATTTGATGGTTAATAGAAACAATGTTTCAGACAGCAGGGATCCAGTGTGATACTTCAGTTTTCCCCTGAACATTTATGTTTGTCATTAGAGATGAGTTTTTTCTAGGTATCAGGGATGCAATGTCCATACTTTTTTTTTTTTTTGGTTTTTCGAGACAGGGTTTTTCTGTGTAGCCCTGGCTGTCCTGGAACTCACTTTGTAGACCAGGTTGGCCTCGAACTCAGAAATCCGCCTGCCTCTGCCTCCCGAGTGCTGGGATTAAAGGCGTGTGCCACCACAATGCAATGTCCATACTTAAGAGTTATGGGGTGGTGGGGAGCTGGAGAGATAGCTCAGCCAGTAAGAGCACTGACTGTTCTTCCAGAGGCCCTGAGCTCAATTCTTAGCAACCACATGGTAGCTCACAACCATCTAAAATATCCATTGCTCTCTTCTGATGTGTCTGAAGACACTTACAGTATACTCATATATATAAATTTTTTTTAAAAAGTCATGTGTGTTTAGAACAAAGCAAAACAGTAATGTACAAGGTGAAATGCTTTTGGATAAGTATAAGCCTATTTTATGACCTTTCTTTTTTGTTGTTGTTGTTTTTGTTTTTCGAGACAGGGTTTCTCTGTATAGCCTTGGCTGTCCTGGAACTCACTTTGTAGACCAGGCTGGCCTCGAACTCAGAAATCCTCCTGCCTCTGCCTCCCGAGTGCTGGGATTAAAGGCGTGAGCCACCACGCCCGGCTTTTATGACCTTTCTTAATTCGAATTCTTTGCCTTAAATGGTCGATTGTTTAAATGTTTACACAAAATACAAAAAAAATGTTTTGAAGAGCTAAAAAATAGGTTGTTGTGTGAATATGTGTGTAGTTGTCTATGTACAGGCATGCATGAATGCGTACATACATACATACATTTACATACATACATGTACACAAAGGAGCTAGAGTGTTAAATCTGCCCTGCAGGTTGAACCCTCCATTGCAATGGCTTCCTTAAGGAGGTTGCTAGTCATGTACATATGTACCCGTCAGTAGCTATGCGGCTTCCCAGTGATAACAGCCCCCGGAAGCACGCTGCAGCCTAGCAGCATCAGAACATGTGTGTTCAGCTTGTATGTCCACAGGGCTGCTGTGGATGTGAGCCGTATGACAGGTAAGAAGCTCCCACTCCCAATTAGCCTGTTGGGCACTCAGGTTAAACAACAGGTGCCTGTTAGGGTAGGTGGGTAGTAGGTTGGCTGGTTGGTAGGTTGGCTAGATGGTGGTTGGCAGGTTGGCTAGATGGTGGTTGGTAGGTTGGCTAGATGGTGGTTGGTAGGTTGGCTAGATGGTGGTTGGTAGGTTGGCTAGATGGTGGTTGGTAGGTTGGCTGGTTGGCTGGTTGGTGGCTTAGCTGGTTGGTAGATTGGCTGATTGGTTATTTCTGTTCAATTCCTACTTGTATTATGGAAGGCAAAGCATTTCCTTTCAATAGTCTGTGATCTTTATTAATTTTGCCCCCCCCCCCTAAAATGTTATAAAAATGGAACAGATCTATAGTTTGGGGGCAAAATAATAAAATTAAAATGTGTAGGTAACCTATTTATATACTGCTATAAAGTATTTTCTAAAGAAAGATATGCAAAGAAGCTATTACCTATTTCAGACGTATATTTAAAGATTTCTTTTACATCCTAGATACCAGGGATATGAAAATGTACAGATATATTTAACCATAACATACTGTGATTCATTAAACAACACAAACTTTCATTTCATGGAGTTTATCTGTTAAAGCTGATTTAAACTGTCCCTTGTCTTATCGTGGGGGAGCATGGGTTCTGGCGTCAGAACAGAAGGCGTTTGAGCTGATTTGTGCTGTGTCACCTTTTCACAGTTTACCTTTTCTCTGTTATCTTTCCTTTGTCAAAAGTCAGCAGACTGTGTGTGTGTGTTTCTGGGGTTTTATTCAGATCAGTTAATATATTTATGTATTTTTACCGAAACCATAATTATTGCAACTTTATAGAAAGTCTTAAATTTGGGTGACGTCAATCCCTGACTTCATTTTTCTTCTCCGAGATGGCAACATCCCTCCTGGACCTTCTGCTGTTCCACTTGGAGCTCAGTCTGTTTATCGATAGCCACACAGTAGCTCACTGAGACTCGTATTGGTGCTGCATGGATCCTGTAGATCTGAGAGAACTGACACCTGACAGTAATGAGCTCCCTACTCGCAGACGTGGTATATACGGCCACTTATCCCGTTTTTCTCTGGTGTCTTTCATCAAAGCTTTGTAGTGTCCTTCACACAGCTCTTGTGCATAGTTGTCTAGATTTGAATTTAAGATTTCTTTGGGGAGTTCCAGGGTAGATGATACTGTGTTTCTGGCTTTTACTTTGTTCGGTGCTGATAGACAGTGACATGACCTTTCTCTAGTAACAGGGTCTCGCGTCTTGCAGTCTTGCTGCAGTTGCCTCTAGATGGTCCGTTGTTGCTTCTAGTACTCGATATACAAACAAGCCGTTGTGGACAAAGAGGGTTTGTTTCCTCCTCTCCATCGTGCAGCCTTCCTTCTCCTTCCTTGTCTTCCTCCATTCACTAGGATTCTTGGTACAGTGTGGAAGGGGATGGGCCTCTCGCCTCGTCTCTTATCAGTGAGACAGTGAGTCCTCATATTTGAGCTGTGGATTTGTCTCAGACATGAGTTGAGTGCTGGGTTTTATTGGGGGCCCTTTCTGCATCGTTGGAGTTGGATGTAGTTGTGTATGTGCTTTGCTGAATGTTATTTGTCCAGCCAACCTTGCATAACTATTTTAAGTCCCACCTGTAGAATGGAATTTCTTTTGTACATTTCCTGACTTCATTCACTAATGTTTTGTTGAGGATGTTTGCATATGTTCATGGAAAAATATGGTCTGTAGTTTTGTTTTCTTCTGCTGTCCACGGCTTTGGTGTTAGGCTAGTTCCTTTCAGTTACTGTCCACAACTGTTAGATGCCCAACTGAGGAGCCACCAAGCTCCCAGAACCACCCACTCACACAGCCCACACTCTCTGCAGAAGTAGGATGTTCACAGTAAGGGGTCCTCTGCACTCTGCCATGCTCCCAGGGGTTGTCGCAATACTGGTAGATGAATTAACAGTACTCTGGGGATGACTGAAGTGGGAGGCAGTGTTGAGCGAGGAGCCTGCAGTAAATGTGACTGTTTCTGTAGCAGGCTTAAGAGGGAAAATGAACTGCAGGCTAGCCTGGGCTACATAGAGAGAACCCTGCCCCCCAAACAAACATGGAAGCAAAAGAACCCTGCACAAGTTAGAGAAGACTCTTTGGAGATTCACTCTTATGGATTTGGAGCTGAGCAAAACCTCATGGATGTGGAGCAGCTGCCTCCTGCTCTCTGTGAAGCTGCTCGTTCGATAGCATCGATAATTCTAAACCAATTCTGTGCGGCTCTCCTGGAACATCTGGCAGTTCCTGAGATCTTTTGATGAGGTGCCTTTCATTGCTTTGAATTTCCAGTTTTTTCATCCCTAATAATGAGTTATTTTAGGAAGCCTTATTTCAAGAGAGGTTCCCGGCGGTGGCGATCTGCCACAGCAGACACCCAGCAATGGTATCCTTCACCTCCTTGGAGGGCTGCCTTGCTTGCTGCAGTCTTGGCCTTCCCTTCTGGGCTGGGCACTCGTTGGAGCAGGGACATCATGAGGTTTTTCTTTTAAGCAGAGGAAAATTAGGTTCAGTTTGAGATCAGCCATGGAGTTGAGGGGCTTCATAGCATGGTCTCTCTTTCTGTGGGTTTTTGGCTTGCTTGCTTTCCCATGCTGTCCCAGGAGAAGGTAGTGCAACTCCACACAGGTGGTCTGTCCAGGGGGCTGGCATTTGTTTGAGCTGCCTCTGCTGGGGAGCCCATATCTGTGCCAAGCTCAGAGCCTTGGAGCCCCTGTCTTGCAGGCTCCTGTCTATTGCAGACACCTGTGGTGACCAGGTGTGCACCCCTCCTCAGGAGCATGAGTTGGGTACCCTGCCCTGCCTCCCAAAGCCTCTGAAGCCCCCATGTGCATGTGTCTCTCAGTGCCTGGTTTCAAACATGCACCTAGCCATGTTAGTTCTGAAAAAATTCACCAGGGATTTATACAATTCTTCTTTCAAGGATGGGGTTTAATACAAACAAATATTTTATAAAGAAATCTACATTATTTTAATGCAAGTCTTGTAAAGGCTGACACCTCCTGATTGAAAGCTCTGTGGTCTTTCCAAGTTCACTTGTAGATGAATTGTTAGAAACTTGACATCAACTTCCCTTTGGCCCCGAGGAGTCCTCTGTCCTGGTCCCCCAAGCCCAGAGCTGGGTAGATAGCACCCCAGGGCCTCTGTTCCTGTGTGTAGAGGGTCTATGGATGTGGCTGCCAGCTGCTTCTGGCCAAGGGCAGGTGATGTGGGAAGTCCTTGCACTGAACTGGGGAGTCCGAGGACCGCAGCCAGACGTGTGACTCATGAGCCCCACAGGAGCGTCTGGAGCAGAGAGAGAAGCCTCTGCAGCCCAGCCATGTCTAACTAAGATGTTTAGTTGAAGTCCAGAACTCAGGCCAGACCTGCAGTCTCAGTGTCAGGAGGCCTCTCCGGGAGTCATCCTGGGTAAAGAGTGGACGAAGCTGTGGGTGGCCTGAGGGTAGACAGTAGCCAGGACAAGAGAGCAGAGAATGGCCAGAAGACAAAGGCAGGGGTGTCCTCCTGACAACACCATTCCTTGGGTCACCTCTTCATGGCCCACAGGGACTCATCCTTTGTCTTCCAAGGGCGATGGTGGTCCAGGCTCACCCTTTCCAAGCTGTTGTTTTCATGGCTGCCGTTTGTGGGCTGGGAATGACAGGCAAGGGCGTTCCCGCATCCTCTTACTGTTAGCCCAGCCCCGCCTCCAGCTTGCCTCCATTGGCCATCAGAGTCCACAGCAGTGAGTGGACAGGAGAGGAAGGCTACCCTCCCTCTGTCTCGTGTACCTGGGGATGGCATTACAGAGAGCTTTAAGGTCTGCGGAGGAAGTTGTTTTTATCCTGAAGAGCCTAGGCTTTGGTCGTAGGCTTCCTGTTTCCTGACTGCCAGTTGGTTGGCCATCTTTCCTGTAGAGAGAGAGTGTGTGCCAGCGTGAGGCTATGCTGTGCTCTTCCAAGTCATACTCAGCTTTGGCTGCTTGGTCCAGGGTGAGACCACAGGAGGAAAGCAGTGATCAGCAGGGTCTGTGACACGCTGGGTACCTAGGATGCTTAGAGTAAGAACTCACGGGTGGCCAGGACTCTGACCAAGGGATTCTCATCCCACCTTATGGGGAGACTGGATTGAGATACCAGGATGAATAGGAACCTCATGGCCAGTGCTCCTCAGAGGGCGTGGTCTTCAAGGTGGCCTTGGTCTGGTTGTGCACAATTTTAAGAGAGGCAGGGAGCCTTGTTGCTTGCCTGAGGTTTGAATAACGACTTGCCAGCCCTTCCTGTTCCAACCCAGGTAGTGGAGTGTACGTCACTCTTCCCCCCTTCTCCTCTTTGAGAAAGGGTTCTTGTGTGTACCAGCCCCAGCCTTCCTCGATTTGTAGACCAGGATGGTCTCAAACTCACAGAGATCCCCCTGCCTCTGCCTCCCGAGTGCTGGGATTAGAAGTGTGCCCCACTCCCTGCAGCACCCCATTTTTATGGCTGATTTCAACATACACAACAGCGTACAGCTCAGCCCAAAGGTCATGTCTGAGGGAAGTCCATTCGTCAAGCAAACCTGCTGATGAATGTTTTCACACCCCCGGCCAGTGAGTACCTGCTCCACAAACGGCTTGGGTGATGTGCCCCGTGGCTCTCATGATGTCTACATGCACACTTTATTTCCCGATGCCTCCTGTGAGATGTTATGTCAGGATTTTCCGTTAGCCCAAGGTGGGGCGTCGGGGGTGGGGCTCTGACTGCTGACTGGAGCGTCTTCCTTAAACCTCTTAACCTATCATAAGATTGATAATTTCTTGTCTGAAATTTATAATTTCTAAAATGAAAAATTTTAAGACATTAGGAGTACAAGTAGCCTGTAAATACCAGGATTCGGTTCATTGGTTCATTGCTCTATCCTGTGGCTCGTTCTGCCTGGTTCTCAGCTCTCTGTACCTGGCTGCCTGCCTGTCTGTGTGGGCCAGGCTCAGGTGGAGGCCTCGCTTAGAGGGCAGGAGCAGGCTGGAGTGGAGGACAGCTGAGAGGTGAGCTGGAGCCTGGTCCCCTGAGCTGCCCCCTCTGCTTTCTGCGGTCTCTGCCCCGGGAGTCTCCAACCCGACAATTCTGCATGATACAGACCAATTTCTAGAATGTTCTTGAGCCCAGTGTTTTTCAGATTATGGGTTCCAAACCATTATTAGATGATGAAGTCAATTTTCTGTCACACCCACGTAAAAACATCGGCTGCACCTGCGCCCGCCCTCCCTCTGCCGAGGACGAGTGTTAACTGTGTGGCTCTAGACATTTGTAGGAACGCCTCACAGCATCTGAGGGCTGATGTGATGCGTGTCATCGTGTCACAGCTAGATGTATCTGCAGCCCCTCCCCGCCCCTGCCATGGCATTCTTTCTGAAAGCAAATGGTACTTACAGTCCTGTGACTTCATGCCAACATCATAGCAAGGTGGGACCTGTGTCCAGCTGCAGGTAGAAGGTCATGGTCAGAGGGGTGAGCTACTGGAGAGTCCTGGCATTGATTGAGGGATCACAGGATCATCTGACCTCACTGCAGACAGGCCTTCTGTGGAGTTTTCTGGTCCCCAGGTTCAGCTACGCTTCCCTAGTCTGTCTCCCTCCCCCTCAGGCCAGACATGAGCCTGCCTTTGCTCATCTGTGCCTGTGGAACTAGCATGACACCTGCCTGTGACCAGTGAGTGCTTCAGAGACCCCAAGGCACGTGTGTGAGAGGCCCTGCAATCTCATGGTCTGATATACCACATAAACCTTCTTCATGACTGTGTGTCACTCGTAGAGAAGGCGTAGGACTCTTGACTCTAGGGAAAGTGCCAACAGGAAGGATCAGAAGCAAGACTGACTGGTGTATGTCTGGGGGAGGGGCAGGCCTTTCTAGAGCCTTCTTCCTAAGAATAGACCTGCATATGAGGAGTGCCTGGGCCCTGTCTCTGGCAGCCACACTGTTCACTGCTCCGCAGGCCAGGCCGGCTATCCTCACAGCTGCAGAGTGCTCCTAAGGAGGCCTCACAGGAGGCTGTGCAAACGCCCTGGCTTAGGCTGTAGCATTTTCTATGCTGTAGAAATGTGCCCCTCTCCCGATGGCCAGCGATGCTGCTGACAGCAGTGGGATTTGGGGAAGAGACGTTTTAGGTGTGTTGCACGCATGGGCTGTTGCAGGAATAAACAGTGAATACCCATAGCCCAGAGGTGTTTAGCGTCTTAGGGCCCTCTTCACAGGGAGGAAAGGGAGGAGAACATGACAATTCTAGTGAGGTCAGAGAACAGACAGCAGAGCTGGGCATGGTGGCAGGGGCATCATCCTTAGCTACCTAGTGAGTTTGAGGATAGCCTGAGCTACGTGAAACTAACCAACCAAAAGAGCAGTCAGCACGATGGTAGTCTGAGTCTAGCTCCCACCTTCCCTCCTGCCACTCACCATAGCCACTGACTTTCTTCTGGAGCCTCCATCTGTAGGAGGAGGCTCACACTCACCCCTCCCCACACCCTCCATCTGTAGGAGGAGGCTCACACTCGCCCCTCCCCACACCCTCCATCTGTAGGAGGAGGCTCACACACACCCCTCCCCACAACCTCCATCTGTAGGAGGAGGCTCACACACACCCCTCCCCACACCCTCCATCTGTAGGAGGAGGCTCACACACGCCCCTCCCCACACCCTCAGCACTGCCTCAGGATAGCCTTACTATCTCGGTGGTACCTGATTACACAGTGGAGTCCTTTATTAATTTATACACGAGGTGTTTCCTTTGCCTGGTGGGGATGCTTTGAGGGCATGACCACAATCCTTGGGAAGGTAGACAGAGAACACCCCCTTCCCAGAACTCCATGGCGTCTGAGTTGCCGGCTGTCTTGGGGGCCGCTGAGGGAAGCGTGAGCTTCGGCTTTCACTCCTGTCTTGTAGAGTCTTAGCTTCCTTGTGACAATGTCCAGGGCCCTCTCAGCTACTCTTGATTACAGTTGTGCTCCTGTGAAAGAGCCAAGGCCACTGTCACTCGACCTAACACTTGCTGCCATCTCTGGCAACACTCTGGTCTCGTGTCCGCTTGTCCCACACCCTCTGCTTTGATTTTTCCAGGCAAAGTCCGGTGGCCAGACTTTAACCAGGAGGCATATGTTGGCGGTACGATGGTTCGCTCTGGGCAGGACCCCTACGCTCGCAACAAGTTCAACCAGGTGGAGAGTGACAAACTACACATGGACAGAGGCATCCCTGACACCCGGCACGACCAGTAAGTCTCTCTGAGCATGCGGGAAAGAGCTGGAGAATCTTCTCCTCGCAGCACCAGATTTCCTCACCCAGGTGGTGGTGGTTATCAGAGCAGGCAACATCCTGGAGTGAGTGAGGCTCTTGGCCTCTTGTCTGCAGGGGTGGCAGGCTGTTGGCCAGCAGAGGAACCAGAAGGAGAAAGCTGTATGGGCTTGTGCTTGCTGATCTTCTAGTATTTTTAAGCTGCACTCATAAAACACTGTTCACAGTCTTGGAAAGAAGAAAATCTAACTTCCTCTTACTGGGGACAGCTGTAGTTGAGAACATTCTGGAAACCAGAGAAGAAATTAACTGAGGTCTCAGCAGAGCTGGGAGGGACCAGGAGGCAGGAGGATGGGAGAAGGTACTGCAGCCCTGACACTGTGGAGAAGGGCCGTCTGCTCCCTGCTCCTCGGGATTTCAAGGCCTCGGGTGGGGGCACCCTGACTCCACTGTGCTCAGCTAGAAGCATTCTCAGACCCTGGAGACCATTCTGCCACTGCTTATAAGGAAAGGGGTACCGACAGCCTTGGTCATCTCCCCCACAACTGTCTCTATGTCCCAGAGAAAAAGCAGAGGCACTGGACTAGGGGTACCGACAGCCTTGGTCATCTCCCCCACAACCAGAGAAAAAGCAGAGGCACTGGACTAGGAGGTGCTGACATCAAAGCCAGAGGGCGAGTGAGCGTCAATTTGTCAGGATCATATTCACCTCAGAGACAAGGCTCTGCCGTATTTGTAAGGGAGTTTCTAGATGAGGTTCACTGACACTGTGGGTCTCACCTCACGTGAGCAGCATCACAGTGTGAGCTGGGGTCGCAGGCTGAATAAAAACTGGAAGCTAGCCAAGCTTCGACTCCTGGCAGATGTAAGGTGCCTGGCTGCCTCATGTTTCTGCCGCAGGCCTGCCTCGCCATGGTAAACTGCACTTAGCACTCTGAGCCAAAATATACCCAAATTTCTTCATGTTGTCAGGTTATTATTATTATTATTATTATTATTATTTTTAGTCACAGAAGTGAGAAAAGTACCTAATCCGGGCTCTCAGCCCTGGGATAGGGCTCCGCAGTCAGGGTGAAATGTCGCCTGGCCATTTGAGATGACTGAAGTTTGAGCTCCGTGTGATCCGTGAGCTTTGTCACCAGCTGGTGCTAGCTGGCTTTCCCACTAAGATTTCACCATGGCTCGCTCTCCTTTGAGCAGGAAAAGGCGTGGTTGAGGGCTTGTCAGCAGGGGGCTGAGCTCTGAGCTTCTGAAATTCCGAGAGATCAGACGGATTTTCTTTCAGTATTTTTGGAATGATTGTCCAAACTAATTTTCCTCCCAGGATGGGTTGATTTCTGCCTGGTCTGTGTCAGCCTCCTTTGCTGTGTTGTTCCCTCTGACCAGCAGCCAGTGGGAACATGGGTGTTTATGGATAACATAGTGAAGTCCTGAGCCTCCAATGTGGTGTTGTTTGGAGATAGCTTCTTTTGTAGGAATGGTTAAGGTTAAATAAAGTTGTGAGAACGGCTCCTGATCCACTGGGATCCCAGTAAGAGGAGGAAGGGGAGGAATCGGGTAGGGGAAGAGAGAGAGAGAGAGAGAGAGAGAGAGAGAGAGAGATGGAAGACATTAAGAGTGAGATCTTTCCCTTGACCATGTGAGGACATGGTGGGAAGATGGCCATCTGTCATCCAGAAAGAGTCTATAGCAAGCTCTAACCCTCCGTCATTGGAAGGTCCACACGAAGTAAACAAAAGCAGACAGAAGAGAAGGCATCCTCCGCAGGCAGCCATGCACAGAGGTGGCCCAGCAGGTCCTGAGTGACTCAGAGATCTCGGTGTCTGTGGGTCCGTGAGCCTTCCTGGCATTCCTCAGCAATGGGTAGGATATGAGCCAGGCAGGTCTCTTAGCTTCTGAGGCCACTCAGGAGTGCTTCTGTGTGGACAGTGAGCAGCTGCTTCTGTGTGCAGTGAGCAGCTTCTGTGTGCAGTGAGCAGCTTCTGTGTGCAGTGAGCAGCTGCTTCTGTGTGCAGTGAGCAGCTTCTGTGTGCAGTGAGCAGCTGCTTCTGTGTGCAGTGTGCAGCTTCTGTGTGCAGTGAGCAGCTTCCAAGCAGAGCTGGAGGTTTGCCATGTCTCCTCTCTGCCAGGATCTCAAGGTGATTTAAGATTTCTTCTGTTGGGACACAGCAAGCCCACATGGAAACACACTGTCAGGGGTTTCTTCCCGGCCGGCCAACCGTCACCATTGTGTTTGTTCCACTAAATCCCACGGGACTGAGATCCCCTCAGCCTTCCGGCACCAAGTCAGGCTCAGGGTTCCTCTCTTTCTTTTTAATCTTGAATTTCAGATGTTGGGACTTTGAAATGTACTTGCATCTCAGACTAAAAGATGGTCCTGAGATTTTGGTGTCCTGCTGAGTTCCCCCATCCCCCACCCTCCCATCCCCCGAGGAGGGGCATCTGAGCAGGGTCCGCCCTCCCCTCCTTACAAATCTGTCCGTCCATCCAGCGGGCTTCGGGCTTCCAAGCTAGAGTGTAACACCTTCATCTTCGTTCAGTTTGTACAGCATAGTTGTTCCAAGAGATCAGACATAAATCCTTCAGAAGGTCTGGCTGTAAACAGAGCTCACACTTGGGGACAGTACGCTCCTGAGGGTGTCACTAGCTTCAAGCAGGATGTCATAGGTTGGTCAGGTGTTGGCATGCTGTGTGTGCTTGCTATCCCTGGGTCAGCACTGGCCATGTTCTGAGAGGGCCTGGCCGGGACTGGAACTGTGTGCTGGTCATCGCCCCAACTCTACTGTTGTTACTCTGTCAAGTAAATACTGCTGATGCCAAGAGCGGGGGGAGCCTTCACAGAAGCCCGCCCGCCAGTGCAGATGGAGGCCCGTGAGACCTAGGACTTTCCAGTGTGAGGCTTAAGACCTGGGTGAGGGCAGTGCAGTCCTAGAGTGGCTGAGGAACCAGAGGACCCTCAGTCTTCAGCGTCTTATACGTGTATACTGCTGGCCTGACATACTTTTGTCAGCGGGTGTCATCGCTCTGGTAGGGATGTCACTTGAAGTCTCCGTCATGGTTTTGCTTCCTGCACACATTCTCGGACCTTCTACTCGAGTGTATGAAGGAGCCTCTGGTTCACTCTGGGGCCTCTGTCTGTTCTGACAAGCCTTATCTGGTGGGAGGACATTTAGTCCTTGTGTGTTTGATGTGTGCTCTGGAGTTTAAGGCCAGTATCTCAAGGTGTGCCGAGTCCTGCTTGCTGTATCCTCTCCTCCTGTTCTGCTCTAGGTGTTTCTCTTACCAGTTAAAGTTTCAGCTACGATAAACTAGCAGAGTTCAAGCTGAATGAATGTTTGTTACATTTTGAACAGCACACCTCGCCACCACATCTTTCTTTATAAATATGTGTGTGATTTCAGCAAATACCCTTCATATCCAAGCCTCTCTTCCCATTCTCATTCCTGTCCCTCCCCATCCAGCCTGGGCTCTTGTCCCTCGGTGTCCCTTAAGTAAGCATCCACAGTGGCTCTCTTGGCGCCGGCTCAGAGCAGTAGATCCTACTGCTGTATTTTACCTTCATTTCTGAGGCTCTCCCCACAGCCCCAGCCGAGAGTGCAAACCTCTCAAGTGACTGTCGCTTCTGCACTCAGTCACTGTGTCTCCCACCGTTCCTGGTGAAGATAACTGTGACTCGTTCTTTATGGGGCCGTTTGTCTTTGCTTACAGTTGTCCTTTAAGATGCTTCTCTATGCTTTTTAGTAGTTTGTAAGAATGTATGGACATTGCCTTCTGAGACTTGAGCCTGTTTGGGGTTTGAAGGGTGCCTGTAGCTTCCTCTGCCACCCTTGTGACCCCTCCTCTCCCCCCAAGTCCTCATCGCATTCTTGTTGGGCAGTCCCACTGGCCCTCTGCCCTGCCTCCATGTGTCCTGCTTCCTGTGTGTATTAAGTCTGCCTGAAATCCTTCTGTAGACAGAGAACATGTAGAATTGCCTTATTCTGGTAATGAGTGGCTACGGAGATACTGAAGGCTATCCCTGGCGTGTGCGTCCCCCAAGGAAGATGGGCTTTGTAGATAACATAGGCAGATCACTCTTGTGCCATGCAGAACTGAACCACGGGTTGGGTTTCTGTTAGGTGGGAGCAGTCTAAAGTTTCCAGGTCTGTCTGTCTTCTTCTAGGAAGCAACTCCTAGGATTGCCACCCCAATCTCAGTCCCATTGTCATCAGCAGGTACTGGCAGGCTGTTGCTCTGTTGGATGTATTCTGCCTGGCAGGTGAAGTGAGGGCGGCAGGAGGGCTGGCCCCACTCTCTTGGCGCATCTGGCTGCCTGCAGTCTCTCCAACACTTCCAAGACAGTTTATGTATCTCAGCCCTGTCCTTCTGCTTTCCATAAGTAGTTTTGTCCAGAGCAAAGAACTTTATTGTCTCTGAATGCAGAGGAACACATGAGTGTTTCATTTAGTATTCTAATTTAGCTGGAAATTCACAGGTCCTGCATTCACTCCGAGCAGAAGTGTCATGGACATGGGGACGAATGGCATGGATGTGGGGATGGACAGCATGGCACTGTTAGAGGAGTTCTGTCACTTGTTACACTCAGACCACGGTGAAAATGATCTCTGACCCTGGGCTTTTATCTGCAGAGCAGTCACAGTATAACCGTGACTGTCCCACGGCTGCCAGAAAGCTCGGACATCTGTGGAAATACAGAAAGGCTTGTGAACCCTGGCTTCTGTGCCGGTGTTGGTCATTGCTGTCCTGTGACCGGTGGCTTGTGTGAATCAGCTTGGGCAGGCTGTGCTCCGTCTGGGTGGCCTGCCACGCCGACCTCGAGGACTGGCTATGCTGTGTTGTTTCACTGTTGTGCGGCTCTCTCTATAGCAGGTCAGCAGAAAAACAGTTTAAGGAAATACCTTTGAAACCATGACCTGCCTACTACTGAGGGAATCAGAGCAGGGAAAACAGACTCAGCAGGCTGGCCAGATAAATCAGGTCAATCCAGGCTGTCCTCTGTCAGCTGCCCATTTGAAAGCCTTCACTTCACCATCGCAGAGGAGCCCCTGGGTGTATATGTGTTTGTTTGCAATGCTGGAATTGAACCCAGGGGCTCATATAGGATAGGCAAGTGGCCCTCACTCGGGTACATCTCCAGACCTCTTTTTACTTTTTATTTTGAGACAGGGCCTCACCAACTTACCTCGGCTGACTTTTGAACTCACTCTATAGCCCAGGCGGGCCTAAAGCTTGGGATCCTTCTGCCTCTGCCCTCTGCCCTCTGCCCTCTGCCCTCTGCCCTCTGCCCTCTGCCCTCTGCCCATCTAGGCTTATAGATACATAGGGCTAGGCCCTGCTCTTTTTTCTTTGAAATGGAAAAGCTTCGTGTAGTGTAGGAAGTGGGCAGAATGGCACGAGGCCTTTCTGGGTCAGTTGGCCTATTTTCTACACTTGGTCATGTGATACGGCATCTCTTGCTGGTCGACAGTCAAGGACATTGATTAATGAATGATCCTGTCTGTTGTTTGTTGTGAACCATGTGCCCTGGAGATACTGGACCTTGGTGATAGACCCCATGGTTGCCCAGGACCCCCACTTCAGTCTAAAAATTTTAAAGTTCAGACTTCTACAATAATAGCCATTTACCTTAATGATAACCAACCAATCAACCACAGGAAGCTGGTGTGGCCAGAATGTGTGTGCATACACATGTTACTGTGTGCATGAATGTGTGCATGCCTATGCGCTTGTACAGGGAAGTGAGTTCCAGAGACATGTTGTGAGGGCATTGGCTTGCCCTCTCTGTGCAGGCCCATTTGTGCCATGGTCACAGAACCAGGGTAGAAATGTGTCTTTCTGTCCCAGAGGATCATCACAGGTCAGGGCCTGTGGGCTTGTTGTCTAGAGAGGAGCTGGTTTCTGTACTCAGGATGGTCCCTTGGCTGCTGTGTGCTCCAGGAGAGGAAAGCAGAAGGCGGAGGGGTCAAACTTCCTGTGGAATGATGTATGCCAAGAGCCGTGGTGCCTGGGCTTGCCCATGCGCCTGCTCGTTCCTCTCGGGGCTGGTGTGTCTGACATTGGTGGCAGAGAGAACATGGCACGTGTCTGACAGGACACTGCAGACACAGAGGCCTCCCACCCCTTCTGCATGTAGGCTTTCTTCTAGCACACCAGGCCCTTCTCATCCGTTAAAATTTGCTACCAAACGTGAAGAGAGTTGTCCACACATGGCTTTTTCTCTCTGTTATGATGTAGCTGTGGGGAACTAGGTCCTTACTAGATGCTGAGAAAGGAGGGTCCGTGACAGAGGGTCTCCCTGGTCTGTGCAGAGCAGACAGCATCACCTCTAAGGGGGCCACAGCCACGAGGAAAGCTGTGGTTTGGAGGTTACCTGAGGTCTACCTGGCCAGCTGCCTGCTCACGGCTGTTCCTGGGACTGGGGTGATGGCTCTGGCCACTAGCAGAGTCCCTCGGCCACCCAGGACTCCACTTTCCTCTGTCATGGCGTGCTCCCCGGAGGCTGGCACACTGTGGTATCCTCAGGCAGAAACTCTATGTCCTCACCTGCATCATGCTTGACCTTAGTGGTGCCAACCCACAGGAGTCAGGGTAAGATAATGACAATGACAATATTGGGGACAAGCGTGCTGGCAGCCACCACCGCTGCTGGACGTCTCTCAGACAGATAGGAGCTGGATCTGCCACATCTTGTACAGCCTTGTGTTGCACACACCCCTCCCCCCACCTTGTCCTCCTTTCTTTAAACACTTCTAGTTTCTTAGACTGCTTTTTCAATTATTTTGAGAGTGTATTTTTTTTAAGTAGGTACATCTGTTGTATTTTTTACAAAGCAAAAAGGAAACCACACCAGAAAGCTAAGAAGCACTCACAGCCTCAGAAGGCCTCAGAAGGCCGTTCCTCCTGACTTGTCTTCCCATCCTGCTGCTGCTCGATGCCAGGGAAGCCCAGCACCCATCTGCCTCTGAGCCTCACACGGGAAGCGATTCCTGGGGTCTTTTGTGGCCATAGCTTCCACTCTGTGGCTTGCTGCCCCCCAGTTTATCTCATGCACGAATCTCTATGGGACTTTCTTTTGTTCGTGCTGACCACGTTGGTTGAATGTTTTTTAGTCATATCTTTTGCTGACTGATTTGAAAGAAGAGCGCTGTGTTGCTTGGTTCTGACAAGGTCCCAATGTTTATTCTGTGTAGGGCCTACACTCTAGGATGATGGAGACTGCCGCTTAGTTTATTCTGTGTAGGGCCTGCACTCTAGGATGATGGAGACTGCCGCTTAGTTTGGAGTTAGGTTTCTAAGTCAGACTTTGTGGGGCCAGAGGCCTGGCCTCCTTCCTCCTCCAGTTTCATGGCTGACAGTGCTGTGTGTACGTTCCTGCGCTGAGGTCTCCAGCAGTTGTGGAACCTCTGCCTCTTCCTCCCTCCCATCTCTCATCCTTGTGACTCTGTCTCTTCCTCCGTCCCATCTCTCATCCTTGTGACTCTATCTCTTCCTCCGTCCCATCTCTCATCCTTGTGACTCTGTCTCTTCCTCCGTCCCATCTCTCATCCTTGTGACTCTATCTCTTCCTCCCTCCCATCTCTCATCCTTGTGAGCAGAGCCCCTATTTGTCTCAGATTTGCCCAGGTGGAAGGGGAAGCCCTGCTCACCCACTGAGTTCTGTACAGACTACTTTGTGTGTGTCACTCTGCAGAACTGCCCTTGGATCCTCACATGGCCCTTGTCACCTTGAAGTCACAGTCACTGTCACTGTGTTTACCCGCACAAGATCAGGCTTTTAATATTCTCTGGGGCGAGCTTGCCAAGATACACGAGCAGCTAAGAGTTGAAGAGGTCAGAGACCTCTTCAGTTGTATCGCTTCCAGGAACCTTCCTGTTGCCTACCCCCAAACTCTCTGGCTCTCCACTAGTCTTCCCTCGACGCTGTACCTGGGGTGAATTCATGTCTGTTCACTTCTTTCTGGAAAGTTCTGTAACACCAGTGCATTGGGGTCTGCCAACCCCCTAGGCTCCTCCCACCTACCCACCCCGTGAGTACCGAGAGCTCGGGCTGCAGCGAGCCTGAGTCTCTGGCGTTCTTGTCTTATGAAATGTAGTGTTATCGTCTCAGCTATTTTTAAGCCTACTTTAAAATAACCAAAATATTGCTGTTTCCCACTTGTCTGGAGTTCTGCTCTAACTTTCCTTTTTTAACCTTGTACTCGAGCGTTTAGGCGACAGCTTCACAATTGTATGAATTTTTTTTTCTTCCTGTCAGTTTAAACGTATGCCATTGGTTTTCTACCCCCCAGCCCGTCTCGTTCAAAAGCCAGATGTTACAGCTGCATGATGTTATTTTTTGCCCGGTACCTGTGGCCTTGACATCACTGTCACTGGCTCTCTGTAGCTGGGGATTTTGCTGCAGATGTTTCTAAGACCATCACACACATTTCCTCCCACTTGGCCCCCACAGCAGCCTTAGAAAGTAGGTGCGTTCATTATTGTTCCTGCGTTGTATCGACGAGGGGACTGAGAACCAGAGAGATCTGTTTAAGCTAAGGAAGTGGGGGCAGCATGAACACACCTGTCTGCAGGGCCATGTCTTCATGTCCTCACTTCCTCTGTGTGTGTGTGTGTGTGTGTGTGTGTGTGTGTGTGTGTGTGTGTGTGTGCGCATAAGTACCTGTGTTCAGCCTAGATTAGCCAGAGGTAGGGCCTCTTCCTTTATTATTCTCCAGTTTGTTGAGACAGGGTCTCTCACTCCACCTGCTGTGCATTGATTTGCTTAGGCTAGCCAGCTAGTGAGCTCCATGTACCTGCCAATCTCTACCCTTTGTCCTGCAGTGCTGGGGCCACCTGTGCCTGGCTTTCTCCATACATTCTGGGAAGTGAACTCAGGTTCTCCTGCTCCTGTGGAAGTGATTTACTGACGGAGCCATGCCCCGGCCTCAGTCTTCTTACATGTTTTCTAGGTGTGTTTAACATGTTTTTAAAGTACCCAGAGCTGTCTCAGAGTGCAGAACAGGCCTGCTGCAGAGGGCTGGTTGGTTATGCTGGAAATTTTTTTTTAAAGATTTATTTTATTTATTATATGTAAGTACACTGTAGCTGTCTTCAGACACTCCAGAAGAGGGCGCCAGATCTCGTTATGGATGGTTGTGAGCCACCATGTGGATGCTGGGATTTGAACTTATCACCTTCGGAAGAGCAGTCGGGTGCTCCTACCCGCTGAGCCATCTCACCAGCCCCTATGCTGGAAATTTTGATCCTCCTGAAGTTTGGACGCCTGCGTCTACGTCGTCATTTCTAAGAACATCTGTGTAACTGACTGCAGTGCTGTAATCTGGCATACGGGAAGGAACGTAAACTTATCCGTTATATAACATATTTACTTTGCCACACCATTCAGCTGGCCAGCTTGGCACAGACAGGCTGCTTTGTGTCCCTTCCTTTTGTTTTTTACACTGCCCTGGAGGTTGGGCTGGGGTTTGCTAACACTAGGCCAGCGCTCTCCACTGAGCCCCAGCCCCAGCCCCTATTTTCACTCAGTTCCCCATTCTGTAGCTCAGCCTGACCTTAAGCTCCCTGTTCTTCTGCCTGGGCCTTGTCAGTAGTGGAGACAGCAGCGTGCCCCTCTGGCCCTGCCGTTTAGTCTCCTGGTGTGTTTAGGTCTTCTGTTTTACCCTCAGTCTGCTCAGTTCAGAGCACCCGAGAGTGATCAGTTCCGAAGGTGAAGCTCATCTGGCTCCTGGTTCTGGAGCTTGCCACTCTAAGCATGCAGAGGGGCCGCTGCGTGGCCCCTGGTGAGAGCCTGTGCCGGTTTACAAGGCAGCCGTGGGGGAGCTGTGGGCAGCACCCCATGCTCCTGGCCTCCCCCTTCTTCCTGTAGACTTGTGGATCTTGGATCATGCGGGTCTGTCGCCATCTTTGATGCAGACACAGTTTTGTTTCCTAGCCGCTCCTTGCTTTATTTATTTATTTTTTTTTTGTCCCTCCAATTGGTTGACAGAGTTTGTTTTCTACTTATAACTCAATTAGTTGCCATTTTTAGCAAGAGTAGTAATTAGACAAGTACTGGTTTAATACTAAGAATAAAACTTGCCCGTTTTTAATGAGGAGCACATATGCTTGTCTCTGTCCCACCCTCTTTTTGTTCTGTTTGAGATCTGGGGATTAGATAGATTATTGCAGTCATCTTAATTTTTGTGATTTTTAAAAATTTTGTGTGTATGAGTGTTATGCCTGCACGTGTGTCTGTGTACCACCGAGAGAACAGCGCCACTGGGTTGTGAGCCATCATGTGGGTGCTGGGAATTTATCCCAGTCATCTGGGAGAGCAGCCGGTGCCCTGGATGACTGAGGCGTCTCTCCAGTGCCCTACAGTCATCCTTCCAGAGATTTTAGTCTGGAAGATGGAGAGGTCTCACATATGTCTCTCCAGAGGACGCAGGTTTCATTCCCAGCTCCCACACCTGGTGGCTCACAAAGCTCCGGGGTATCTAATACCCTCTCCTAGCCTCTGAGGACGCTGCGTACATACTCACATGCACACAGTTCAGGTGTTCATTGCATAGTGTTGTACATGCAGGTTCAGAACTGCACTGGCGGGAGGTGGCTTCATGCGTCCTCCTGTTTTGTAACTTGTTGCACCATTACATTTTTTTAAATTTTATTACATCTTTTCTATTTTATTTGTGTGTGGGTACACATGTGGTAGTGCACATGCAGAAGTCAGAGAACAACTTGAGGTGGTTCTTCCACTGTCTGGGTCCCAGGAATTGAACTGCATTTGCCAAGTTTGGTGGTAAGCGCCAAGAGTTGAGCAGCTCATGGGTGCTGCCTGAAGAGATGGGGTAGTGATCGTGTCCTGTCTACAGCATGGATAGTGATGGCCACCTCCACACACCCAGAGATTAAATACCTGTCTGTCCTTATCTCTAAAAACAGAGGATCCAGCACAGCCTGCAGTTGCCAGCTGATCTGTTTGTCAAGCTCAGAACATTGAAGGCATCTGTGGTCAGGCAGTTCCCAGACCTCCTGCTGGGCAGAGCTCAGGATCTTGCCCATCTGCTCCATGTAGGGAGAATGGCCACCCTAGAGAGCTCCGAGGCTCTGGCATTTGGCCTGGAAGAGATAAGCACAGGGGGGAAAGTAAGCCACTCACCCAGGCAATTCCTGGGAAGGTTGCCCTGTAGCTCAGCCACTTGGATGCCAGAGGTGCGGAGCAAACGGAGGCACGGATGGCTCTGTGTGAGGCAGAACTGGACCTTCCCATGTGGAAGCTGGAGTTGGAGGGCATCTGCAGCTGGGGACCGAGGCAGGCATCTGGGGGACCAAGGCAGGCATCTGGTCAAGCAAGGGAAGACATGCCTTGTGGTTCCTATTGGCTGCTCTGCAGCTGAACTCCTGGGAGAGCCCTGTCATCAGGAGGAATGAGTTTAAAGGGACAGGTCTTGCTTTGACTCTCAGAATGGCTCCAGCTCAGAGGGCAAATGCACACTGCTGCCGAGGTGTTCTTAGGGAGATTAAGGGAGTGCTCACAGCACTGTGCAAGGCTGTTATTTTCTCAAAGTTTTCCATTAAAATATAACGTCTGGAAAACGGAAGGCGGTGGAGAGTGGGTGATGGTCCTGATGAAAGAGTTTCACCGCCTCCTGCACCGGCTCAGCCTGCAGAATGCACCCCACGAGGCTCTGCAGTTCAGACTTCCACTGTGAGCTGGCACCACCTCCCCGGCTATCCAGCCTGAAGTGTGCTGGGCCCAGCTGCTGGCCCTGTGTGTGCTTTTGTGCTGAACCCTCAGCCTACCAAAGGGCACGGAGCTTTCCGACGCAGGGCAGCCAGTGAGGCAGGCTGCATCTCGTGCTTTGGGGTGATGAGTACTGTGGTTTTGAACTTGGCTCCTCTGATGTTTGCGGTATGCGGTGCCAGGACTGTGGGGCGTGAGAAAGCTGTTTTAGGTTAATAATGGTGACATGAGATAAACAGACCCAGGGTGGATAGGGCTTGTCAGACCCTGGCAGCCAGACCTTAAGGAGCCTAATTTCAGAGCAGTCTGCAAAGGTCATTAAGTATTTTAGGGTTCGGCTCTCTGGTGTTAGAAGACACAGGGCATTCTGGGTAGATATCAGGACTGGCCAGGAGCCATCTGGGACCTGGATGTCCTGCCCCTGCTGTTGGGAAGGCCACTAAGCATTTTGGTTAAGCAAGCAATATATAACAGCTAGTTTGGTTCTTTTAATTGTTTTTTGACATCTGCCTCCATTTCTAATTCAGAAGTTATCCAATTGTTCACCTAGGCTTCTAGAAGATTCCATAGCAGCCGTCTTGGAATGTGGAGCTGCCTGTGCTATTTTGCTGGGCAGAGCTTGAGACATGCATCTAGCTTAGGTAGGATGGGGTGGGGGATGTTTCCAGCAAGCCCATGCTGCGTATCTGACTGCGGCTGGGTCTGCTGTGTGTACCGTTGGCTGTGGTCAGAGGCAAGATCTCTGCTTCTGCAGTACGCTGCTGCCATGAATAGCATCTTTCCACACAGCGTGGAGGTCTCTTAAAAAACCACAAAACCATGTCTTCTGACGACAGAGCCACACCACTCCCGGGGATTTACCTAGAGGACATTCAAGTCAAGATCACACAAACAGACACTTGCACATTGACGATGACAGCAGCGCTAGTCACAGCAGCCACGTTACAGAGGCAGGCCAGGTGCCAACAGCGTGGGGAAAGGCAAAGATACTGGGGTTGTTTTCAGTCGTAAAGAAGGAGCCGTCATGCCATTTGTAGGAAAATTGATGCAATCATATTAGGTGAATAAGCCAATCTCAAAATGACAGACATCACACACTGTCTCTTATTTGCGGATCCTAGACTTTATATAGATACATAAAATCATGTATGTATTTATGACATGAAGGTCTAGGTTGGAACAGAGGAGGCTCTTGGGAAGTGGGGGGGAGGTATGTGGGAAACAGGCTTAACACATGTGTATATGAAAACTTAAAAAATAGTTTTTAAAAATGAGTCTAAGGGTAGTGGCCTCAGCACAGCTTGGGGCTCTTTGCCTGGCCTGCTTGTTTACAGGTTACAGTGTTCAGCAGACCCAGGCACCTGCATGTGACTCAGCTCTGTGTATGAGCCTGGTATCCCCTGGCCAGGTCGGGCTTTGTGGTGGTGGTCAGCTGTCTGTAGCCTTCCAGCAGCTGCTCACCCTGGATTCCAGCTCCGGAGTGGGGGAAAGTGTTTCCAGCTCTGGCTTGGCTGGCGCTCAGGCCACACACACAACAGGCTAGATGGCTGTTCCAGACACTTTGGAAACATTGTATCAATTGCCATGGCAGCCACTGAGATGGCAGACCTGTCTTCCCCCAACTGAGAGGAACTGTGGGTCAGAAGCAGGGGGGAGGTATGGGGGAGGAGGGATTCAGGCTTCCAGCGAGCCACTGCCTCTGCTCAGGGCCTGCATCCTCCCAGTGTTCCCATGATAACAGTCCTCACTGCACCGCGGTGCCCCAGCTGGGAGGCTGAAGGATCTGCCTTAAGTTCTTCAGGCTTTCGAGACTTCTGACTGTTAGCACGTTGTGGAGACTCACATGTCTGGTGAGCGGCAAAGGCAGAAATCAGACCAGCCAGGGCTCCTAGCTGCTTTATCTTTCCACCTCAGCAGCAGGAACAGACCTCAGCTCAGGATAGAGGGGGGCACAGCCAGGGGGCCGCTCTCTGTTCCCAGTTTCTCTTGGCAGAATATAGAACTCCCCACATCTCCAGGTAAGGACTAAATTCATTCAAGTCAACTTGGTTCCTTGAATGGGGTAGCCTGGTCTATTCCGACACAAGGTGGCAGAACCGCAGGATAACCCTGAAGCAGAAGGAAGTGCAGGAGGGAGGCAAAGTGAGCAACCCAGAGAAAACAGAGGACTCTGCAGCTCCTCTCAGATACGCCCCCAACGATCTTAACAAACCAGAAAACTCGGATAGCTTGTGTGTTCGTGAGACTCTTACAGCAGCTAAGATGAGACAGTTTCGGGTACATGTCTACAAAAAGCAAGGTGAGTGGATATTTTTCTAGGAAAGTATTACCAAAATCACTCAAGAAATAGAAGGCATGAGCTGGGCATAGTGGCACACACTTGCAATCTCAGCTCTTGGAAGGAGAGAAGTAAGAGGTCGAGAGGCCTTGGTCTTGCAGTGGGGTGAGATGAGAGCTGGAGCGAATCACTGCAGAGGGGGACGAGGGTGGAGTGACTCGGTACACGGTTACTGGTGCTCCTTACTCCTTGACAGAGAGTAGGCAGGGACGGTGTGTGAGCTCCTAGGTGGGAACCTCCACAGTGTGACCTGACCACAGCAGGGTTGTGTGGCAAAGCTATGTGCCCAGGCGAGCAGCGACTGTGTGTCCTCTCCATCAGCTGAGTCCTCGGAGGTTGATACCACGTTGTTTAGGGATGTATGTCTGCTTTTTCTGTGTGTGTGGTTAGTTAAAAGCATACCTAAGAGTGACAGAGCAAACCTGGGTGGAGGTTCCCTCTCCTGACACTGGGGGTTGGGAAGGGCCTGAAAGGGTGGCAGCCTGTGAGCTGCTGTTAAGACAGGACCACAAGCCGGGCGTGGTGGCGCATGCCTTTAATCCCAGCACTCAGGAGGCAGAGGCAGGCGGATTTCTGAGTTCGAGGCCAGCCTGGTCTACAAAGTGAGTTCCAGGACAGCCAGGGCTATACAGAGAAACCCTGTCTCGAAAAACCCAAAAAAAAAAAAAAAAAAAAAAAAAAAAAAAAGACAGGACCACAGAGTGAAGGCCCTCCTGCTTGTCACTGTTCCTACATGAACCAGTGAGCTACATTACTAATGCCCTGATGTCTGTCTTTATTAGGATTTCCATTGTTGAGAAGAGACACCATGACCAAGGCAGCTCTTATAAAGGACAACATTTAATTGGAGCTGGCTTACAGGTTCAGAGGTTCAGTCACCAAGGCAGGAGCATGGCAGCATCCAGGCAGACATGGTGCTGGAGAAGAAGCCAAGAGTTCTACATCTTGTTCTGAAAGCAAACATGAGAAGACTACTGTCTTCCAGGCAGCTAGGAGGAGGGCCTCAAAGCCCATCCCCAGAGGGACACACATCCTCCAACAAGGCCACACTGACTCCCTCGGCCAAGCATATTCAAACCCATGCAGGACATTCCTATTCAGACCAGCACAGTGTCATGTGAGGTGAGAAGAAACCCAGGGACCCTCATCACCCTCTGACCTTATTGTTGCTAGGACTTGACCCTCCCCTTGGGTATGTGACATGTTCTAGCCAGTTTCTTCCTGTGTATCCTCAGCTTCACCGTGTGGTACCCGTGGATAACGCCAGGACCAGCAACATGTATTACTGGCCATAGTGACATGTATTAATCTCTGTAAATGACCCAACAGCATTTAGGGTCATTCAGTGTGTCTGCAGTATCTGTCTGTCCCTGGGAGTCAGCTGGAGCTTTGATTTAATGTCAGAAATAGTAAAGCCAAGAGAAAGGAAAACCTTTTGTGTATGAGAAGTATGAGGCACATCCGGGAGAGGCAGGAGCCTTCTGGAACTCGTTAGCTAAACTAAGGGTTTTCAAAATCTTTTAATTTGACTATACAAACACACACACACACACACACACACACACACACACACACATACATTGTATTTATGTAGTTTTCCCTAGCCACTCCCCTATCCTCTCTCAAACCCATGGCCTCTTTCTCATTATTGTTACACACACATACACACACATGTATATAAATACAACCTGCTGAGTCTATTTGGTGGTGTATGTGTGTGTGATCTTTATGTGTCTGGCTTGTTAAAGTGCCATTTTAATGGACAGGAAGCTTCCAGAATGACAGTACCAGTACCAAGTCTTTAGAGCCTCAAGTGAACCGGGGCTCAGAGTGGGCTTCTGTGTGTGTCTGGGAGAAGAGACCCCAGCTGCCTTGTTCTGCTGCTGTCCGCTCTCCGTCCTGCTTGGCTGGGAGGAAGCAGCCTACCGCTCACTGCCTGCCTTGTAGCAGCTGCCACCCTGCTTCCCACTGCCTCTAGAGCAGCAAAGACTGGCTGACAGGGCCAAGCAAGACTCTTTAAATGCAAAATTAATTGCTTCTCTTTTTAAAGCAGTTCCCCCGGGACCTCATCTGGGTTGAGTGTGAGGCTTATCTGGATCTGTGCACACACTCTACCCCTGGGGTGGTGGGGTGTGAGATCCTTCGGCTCGTACTCCTTATTCCTCTTCCTTAAGAACGGGATCCTGCTGAAGCTTGCGATTGCCCAGACCCAAGCCTGAGCCTTATGAATATGCAGAGGAGTTATAATAAAATGCTATGTAGCAGCAGCCTGCTTGTTCCAGCAAATGCTTCCAGAGCCCCAGGAGACTTCCAAAAGCTCCTGGAAGATGAGCTTCCTGCAGGGCGTGATTGGATGGGCCCGGAATCCAGCGCCCTGAGAGTGAAAAATGCTACTCATCTTCTCACGGTCCCACTCAGTGCTGTGAGTCCCTGGAGTCTCCCAACCCAGGTCTGCTGGCTCAGTCACTCCTGGGCTAAGTAGGGACCTGGGTACAGAGGGCAGTGAGCCTCGAAGCATGGAGCCCCTCCCCCTTACAGCATTACAGAATGGCCTCTTGAAAGTGAAGCCAATTGGTAATTTGTTTACAGTTGAAACTCGGTAGATTCTTCCTTCAGCTACCTCCCTGCTAATTTTTATCAATTGACTTGTCCATGAAGGCTCATCTACCGTGAGATCAGATGGTAACTGTAGAATTCGTTCCCCGACTCCCCACAAACAACTGCTATACAATTTTTTTGTGTGATTAATTAAAAAGAACGTACTATAATGACTAAAATTAACCAATGACACCCCTTCTGAAATTGCAGCCTAATTGCTTTATAATTGTGCTGCTTTTCTTGCTGGTACTCACAGTCTGCAGGGCTGGGCTTCTCTCGTCAGTCCTGGGGAAGTGCAGAGCTAGTCTCCTCTCGCCAGTCTTGGGGAAGCACTCATCTTGGGGCACCTGCCCTCTCCACACCTCTCTGCTGGTGTCCAGCGGCTGCTATGCCAGCATCCAGCTCACTGCTCAGCAGTTGAGTGTTGAGCCCTGACTGAGCTCCAGGGTTCTTCCAGAATCCACCTTCTTTCCCACTGATTTCCATTCAAGATAACTGGGGGAATCTGATGAGCTGCAGGGTAAACTGAGTCTTCAGTGTGTTGGACCCATGGAAGGCTCTGCCACCTGAAGAGATGACAAGGGCCACTAAGACACAGCTGACAGTGTCCCAAGGCTCTGACAAGGTCTTCACCCTCCTCGGGGAGTTGTGTAGAGACTGTGGGACACTGCTCTCTGCCAGCATCCCCAGAGTGGCCTGGAAGAGTCCTCACATGAGTTCTGCTGAGCTGGGTCCTACTTTACTGGGTATTTTGATTATGTTATACTTGAACATCCTCATCAGAAGAGACATGGCTTTAAAACTGGTCTTCATTGGCTCAAGTGTAAGGCGTCTACTGTCAGCGCAGAGGCCCTGTGCCCCTTGCCATCTTTGCAGGCCCTGTACTTGAGACAGTCCTAATGTGCCTGCCCACCTGCCAGTCGGGCTTCCATGAACACAGCCTGCTCCTCTGTCACCAGGTTACTGGGAGGAGGACTGGCAGGCAGTTTGAAGGATGGCAGGCAGTGGGTCCTTTGATACTGTGAGAACCAATCACCCAAGAGGCACGTTGCCTGTTGCAGGCAAAGCACAAGGTGAGAAAAAAGCGATGGCTGGCTGGCGTAGGTCCCCCAGGGGGAAAAATGCTGAGAACTGAGGCAGGCGTGCGTGTGGCTGAGGAGTGCCTGTCTGGAAGTGGGAGTTTTTCACTGCTTTAGAACACGTGCCTTACATGTTAGAAATCTGTTCTCAGTTCATACAGCTTGCAGAACTCCCTTGTCTGTGTAAGCAGAACCTGGTTGTATCTCCTGTTTCCATATGCCCGTCTATGCCAGAACCTCCCACAGCTGGCAGGCTAACCGCAGCAGTCTCTCTGTCTTGGCAGCCCACTCTGCTTATCAAGCAGGGATGATCCGTCATTTGTTCACAGGGCTGGTCTCTCTTTTTCCTCAGGTGTCAGCGCAAGCAGTGGCGAGTGGACCTGCCAGCCACCAGCGTGGTGATCACATTCCACAATGAAGCCAGGTCTGCCCTGCTGCGGACGGTGGTCAGGTGAGGCCAACAGATATCTCCCAGCGTCTCATGGGAAGTGTTTGGGGCGCCTGACGACAGGTGCATCAGCTGCCAAGCATGGGGTAGCTGTTGGCTCCTCAAGCCAAGGCCGGGACCAAGAGAGAGGAGACTCCAAGCAGAGCTCAGCCCTTACAAGGCTCTGTCCCTCTGTCTTTCCTCAGTGTCCTCAAGAGGAGTCCACCTCACCTCATCAAGGAGATAATCCTGGTGGATGACTACAGCAATGACCGTGAGCTTCATCAGCCTTCCTGGTTTGGGATGTCTGGGAGGAGTGACCTAATGCAGTCTGGAGTGAAGCAGGGACCTAGGGGCAGGAAAGAGATGTCCTCCAGAGACTCCGGGGGCAGGACTTTGCATAGGTGACCAAGTATGTGGCCTTCCAGCCCAGAGCCCTGTGTAGATCACTGTTGTCCACCTCTTTTCTCTCCTTAGCTGAGGACGGGGCTCTCTTGGGGAAAATCGAGAAGGTGCGGGTCCTCAGAAATGACCGGAGAGAAGGTAAGGAAGTCCCCCCTGCTCGTCATTTGTGAAACAATGTCTCTGTCTTTGTGAGATGGTGTGTCTCTCAGTGCCTGTGCAGTGCTTTCTCGCTAGTGGGACAGAAGCAATTTAAAGAAAGAAGTGTTTATTCTGGCTCACAGTTTCAGGGATGCAGTCCACATGGTGGCGGGAACGTGAGGCAGCTCGTCACACTGGGCCCACAGCAGGCAGACAAAGATGGGCGTGGGAGCTTAGCTCATGGTTCCTCCTTACGGCACAGTCCAGGACCCCGGCCCATGAGATGCTGCCACCCACTTCTGACCTAACCTTAGAAAATTCCTCTCGGACATAACAAGATGTCTATCTCCTTGGTGATACTAAGTCTTGTCAGGTTGACAGTGAAGACCAACCATTACATGCCAGCCTCTGTGTGAGTGCAACACACACTCTTGCTCTAGCAGGAAGAAGAAAAGAATGCTTTATTCAGAATCAGATACAAATATGGCAGCCTAGAAACACAGAGTCAGATTGTTCCGAATGGCTTCTGCGGTGGAAGAGGGGCCATGAACTTAGTCACAGAGTACAAAAACAAATATATTGGTAGAGATATTAATTAGATAGATCACAATAGTGCAGAGGAGCTTCTGCCGTGGTGTCAGATGCTGTGTATTGTGGTTGGTGGTTAGCAGTGATCTGCTGACAATCCGGCGGCCATATACACTGGAGATGCTTGGTCACATATGAAGCTTGGTACTGAGTGGACAGGCCGCTGGGGCTGAGAGCTGGCTCAGCAGTTAAAAGAGCACAGGTTGCTCTCCGAGAAGACCCGGGTTCAAGTCCTGTATGTAACTCCCAGTTCCAGGGGATCCAGCATCCTATTCTTGTCTCTTCAGGTAGAAGGCACATGGTGCACAGATATACATGCCTGTAGGCAAAATATGCCCATACACATACAATTAAAATTTAATAAAAACAAGAGAGGCCAATGACTTTTGAACTGCAGCATTCAAACTTTGCATGAAGTTCTAATGAGTGGGCCAGTTGGCAGTTACACAGATATGGCTTCTTCAGATTCCAGTTCCCACCCACCTTTCTTAGCCCACTGAATCTACTTCAAGGGAATCTCGGTTTATATGTCTCTCCCTCCACCAGAGCCACCCGGGAGCCCTGGATAGTCAAAGATGCAGGAAGGATAGTCAAAGCCTAACTTAATTGGAATTGTTTGTACATGAAGCCATATTTTCAAATCACATTTGTATCTACACATTTGGAAAGTTGTCTCCTGTCTTCTGCCTGTGAAGTCTCATGGGTGGCTTGGCTGCAAAGGTCTAGAGAAAGCATGAAAGCTTAGCTATGAGAAATACAGTGTCTCCATATTCCAGGCATGCCGTAGAATCACAGAGTCAACTTTGACAGCTTGCAGGAGAACTGTCCCAAACTGGGAAAGAGAGCTGTCATCTCATGCAGATATGACAGTGCAGACGCCAGCTGTCTGGAAGCCCCTCGGGGCATCTCGGGCGTGCTGCTGTTGGCCTCACCCTCTTCCAGTTCCAGCAGTCACAGGGAGGTGACACTCTGGACACTCCACTGTGTGAGGCTGACGGGGTCATGTCCCTGGTCGGCGCAGACTCTCCTCCAGGTCTCCACGCGCGGCTCCAGGCACGGCAGGAAGGTGTTCTTGCAAGGATCTTTTTTTCTTTTAACTTTTTTCTTTTCCTCTTCTTTTTTTTCTCTTCTGCTTTATGCATATGGGTGTTTTTTTCCCCCGTCATGTATGTCTGCGTACTACATTCAAACTCGGTGCCTCTAGAGGCCAGAAGAGGGTGTCAGATCCCCTAGAGCTGGAGATACAGACAGTTGTATGGGTGTACAGACAGCCGCTGTGTGGGTACTGCAAATCAAACCCAGGTCCTCTGGAAAAACAGCCAGTGTTCTTAACTGCTGGGCCAGTTCTCCAGCCCAGCAAGAATCTTTTTCTATTTAATATTTTTAAATTATATGTGTATATGCATCTGTGTGGGTAGGTCACATGTGCAGTTAGGTATCCATGGAAACCAGAATAGGCCATCAGATCCCTAGGAACCAGAGTTACAGAAGGTTGGGTGCTGGGAACCAAACACAGGTTCTCTGTAAGATCAGTGAGTGTTCTTCATCACTAAGCCATCTCCCTGACCCCCAGGATCTTAAAAATAAAAATAAAAATAAATTTTAAAAAAATCATTTGTTAAACAGTGTGTGCTTTTCACTGTGCCAGCCGCTAGCGAACGCAAGGATAAATTGTGACAGTTTCTCTTCATGCCTCTTGGTGCTTGCACTTGAATTCCGGAAATAAACACAAATGGGAAACTGCCGTAGACTTCTAGAGACTGCAGGGCAGCACATTAGTCATGATGTCAGCACTGCAGCAGAGGGGAGGGAGGGCACTCAAACCCACGCGGACCTGGGCCTTGCTCCGCTGTTCCTGCTTTCAGGCATTGAATCCCATCAAGTTCCCTTTTTGAATGACTTCTCGGAAGCCCTTTCAGACAGCTTCCACTTATGTTCAGCTCCGCAGTTGTAGCGGTTACCTGAGGAAGGGTTTGAACGGCTTGTTGGAAATCTCATCTTTTTACCCTGATGTAGCATACAGTTGACAAGAGTCATTGAAAATCCATTTTTCTTGTATATAAAGGAACTTAAAATACTCGTCCTTGCTCATTGTAAGGAGCCCCATCCCGTCCAGGTGCAGAGTGTCTTCTAGGCTCGGTACGTGGCTGATGCTAAGACTGTGCATGAAATACCTGTTGTAATTGATCACAAGCCGTTCATGCAGAATGGGACCAAAGATGACACTGGTTTTTGCATCGCGCCACATGGGGATTTGACTTGATGCCCTGTTTGTCTGAAGACAATGCCGTTTGCTGTGATGCAGTTGCAGGCCCACCAGACCTGGCACCATTAGCTCTCAGGGTGTGCTATCCCAGCCAAGTAGGGACCTGGAGCCTTGACAGCAAGGTGCTTCTGAGCCATCCTCTGGGTATTTGACAAGGGTGACATCTATTAGATGAAGAAAGGCCTTTCTCGGGGACAGTAGCCTAGGAAAATTATCTTTCCGGTCACCTGATGAGCCGTTTGAAGCCCTGAAAGGAATCTATCCCAGTGACTGCTGATGTACATACAGCTCCTTGGTGACAAGGCACAGGGGCTGCTAGCTGTGCCAGGCTAGTTCTCAGGTGGAGCTCCCGCCCCTCATGCACTTTGAATTATCTTCACAGGTCTAATGCGCTCTCGGGTCCGGGGTGCTGACGCCGCCCAGGCCAAGGTCCTGACCTTCCTAGACAGTCACTGCGAGTGTAATGAGCGATGGCTGGAGCCACTCTTGGAGCGGGTTGCTGAGGTGAGCCTCTATCACACAAAGGGTGTGTGCTACAAACACTGGCTGCGGGTTTCCTTGTCACTAGGAAGGATGTGATGCCCCAGACGTTGTTTCACAATGTCCCATTGGTACAGGACTGTCACTGCAACCAAAGACAGCTTCCATGGATCTGGCAGAGGTCTGGCAAGACAAGGTGGCTGGTCACGGGAGACCTGCCACACATACACACACACACACACAGGCATGCATGTGTGTATGCACACAAGGAGTGGGGGAAGATATGTGGCTAGCAGGGTAGCCTGTTGGTAAGTGTGCTATGTAGAGGGACGTCTGTGAGGAGGCCTGGTGGGTGCAGTGATCCTCCTCTGCCCTGGCTAAGGACAGACTAACCAGCTGCTCTAGGCCTACAAAGAGAAGCAAACAATCTAGCAGAGTACCCGGCGGGCTTGTCACATGACCTCTGGCCGTGCTCGGGCACATTCCGCCTTCCTTCCGGAAGTGTCCAAGCTGGCACTGTGTTTAGCCCAGTGTTATTTTTCTTGCCCTCTGCTTGTCTTATTGACTTTCTTTCCTTGCTGCTATGAAAGTGCTTCCTTGGGGGCAGTGAGGTAAATGAAAGGAAACAGGACAAGACACTCTGCCCGCCACCGTAGCACACATAGCAACAACAAGCCACAAAATACTGAGCAGCCAAGAGCTGTTAGAAGTCCCATCTCTGCCCTTTACTGGTCTCAGGCGGCCACTAGGTGAGGAGACTGGGCTTCAGGGGTCTTCAGTAACATCAGGAATCACACAGGAGGCAGGGTCGCCATTGAGCTCTCAGCGGGGCCCCTCTCTAACACTCCCTGCCATGTGTCCCCCAGCTTGGCCAGCTGAGGAGGGTGGGGCCAACGTGATGGGTTCCTGTGATTTTCTTCTCATCAGAAGGGATGTAAAGATTAGTCTCACATATCCAGGGCCAGCCTGATGGGAGCACAGGGGTGGGCTACAGGAGCAATGCTCTAGTCTCCATGATCCAAAGCTTGTTTTCCCATCAACCTGCAAGCAAGCAGGATGGTGGTGTCTGCTGGGATGTAGTGCCCTTGGAGGGTGCTTCTGAGCTCTGCACTCTGTTGCCGGCCCTTCGGTTAACAAGCCTTCTCTACGTAACTCAAGAGCCACAATTCGCTCTCTCTCACGAGCGGTCAGCGTGAGGCAGCCCTGAGTAGGAAGGTCAGAGGCCTCGTGTTTGCGCTCACACAGTGGCCCTGTAGAAGGTAGTCGTAGTCGGTACAATGACAGAATTGAGTTCACAAGTGGAAACTCCAGTCAGCTGATATGAGGTGATGACACCCTATTCCTCTCACGCCGAGTGTACCCAGAAACCGTTTCTGGCTTTGTAGTGTGGACACTTGAGCCGTGAGTTCCTTCCTGAGCTTCGCTGGTGCACCTCACGAGAGGGCGACAGGCATAACGTGGATGAGCTTAGTTCTGTGACTTGAAGATCTCCCCTTGGGGCCACTGCACAGCCCGGGTCTGCGACTGGGAAAAGAGGCAGCAGAAGTGTCCAGTCAGCTGTTCCCTCTCATGCTGCCACCCTGCACACCCTTGGGACGGTGGTGTCTGCTGGGATGGCAGCTCTTGCTTCGCTGGGGTCATAACTTACAAGTATCTTTCCTTCCTTTGTCCCCCTCAGGACAGGACCCGGGTTGTATCCCCCATTATCGATGTCATTAACATGGATAATTTCCAGTACGTGGGCGCCTCTGCTGACCTCAAGGGTGGTAGGTGTCAGCCATCAGCCTTGATTGGTCCACCCGCTGGCTGGTCCTCTGACCATTGCTGTCCCATGATCAGCAGTGACAGTGATAGCGGAGCTCACACTGTGGTATGGGGCTCTGGCTGGTTCCTAACAGAAAGGACTGGCCCTGCGTCCCTGGCAACCCCAACCCCACCCCGCACTGTGTCATCCTCTCTCTGGAGAAGCTGCTGTTACTAAAACTAGGGGAATCTGTGTTGCCCCTGGGACTGGAGCAGAGGAGTCTCTACCTATTGGTGGGCTGGCGTGAGGCTCCAGAGCTGAGACTAGCAAGAGGCAGGGTCTGAGACACCCCAAAGAGCCAAGGACTGGCTGACTGGGCCTGGAACCTGTCTCTGTGTCCTCTGCCAGGGCCAGGCTTCCTCTTGTAGCCTGCATGCCCAGCCAGCCTGCCAGTTTGACGCCCTGGAGTCCTGCCATCCTGTCGCTGGCCCGTCACTGCCCACCCACCAGGCAGCAGTCCTACCTTTGTGTTCAAGTCTGGATGCTGGTCCTCCCTTCCCAGCCGCCCAACCACAGCCTGCTTTACCACTGGGTGGCCTTTGTGTAAATGGACCAGTGTCTTGTAGGGCCACACAGCCTACAGATGTTACTTTCTGGTCCCCCTCCAGGGACCCGAGAGACATTTGTTCAAGCTTCTCCTTTGCTT
Organism: Mus minutoides; assembly: GCA_902729485.2. Classification (NCBI taxonomy): domain Eukaryota; kingdom Metazoa; phylum Chordata; class Mammalia; order Rodentia; family Muridae; genus Mus; species Mus minutoides. Next base: position 92,570 of record CACVCL010015146.1, on the reverse strand, counting down.
CTTAAGAATTGTCGAGGTTCCAGTGCTTCTCTGGTGGGAGGGCGACAGCAGTAGACATCACTGTAGAGTCACTGCTACACACAACATGGAGCAGGCTATACTGTTCCCTGGTCTAGCCCCTAACTCACAATTAGCAAGGGGAGGGTGGCCTAGGGAACTAAGCTGGCCAGGAACCCAAGCTCCTCCTGCCTTAGCAGCTCCTGAGCGCTGCTAGGGTTACTGGCCTGCGCCATGAAACACAGCATGTCAGATGTTTGGTCATTGTGGGAGCAGTTCTAAAGTTAGACCTGGTCTAGGCCTGAAGAACTATGGGTCCCACAGAGGCGCTATGTGCTGCACTGTGGTTCCGGAAGCCAATTGTGATTCATCTAGCTCTGACTCGCCCCCAGGTCCCCAGGCCTGTGTGCACAGCCCTGTTCCCAGGTCCCCAGGCCTGTGTGCCCAGAACAGCCCTGTTCCCAGGTCACCAGACCTGTTTGTACAGAGCAGCCCTGTTCCCAGGTCCCCAGGCCTGTGTGCACAGCCCTTGTAGGTAGGTGTATTGGCATCACACAAATACCAGTCCTCGTGTTTCACGTTTGTTCTTACATGTAAAGATTAGAAAACCCCAGCCAGGCATGGTGGCACATGTGTTCAATCCCAGAACTCAGGGGGCTAAGGCAGGAGGACTGCTACAAGTTCAAGACCAACCTGGGCTATATAGCTATACCCTACATTAAAAATATATATAAAAGGTTAGAGGGGCAGGAAAGCTGGTTCATAGGGCCAGAGTGCAGTCCCTAACACTCAGGTGACCCCAGCTCCAAGGGCTCCAGCCCTCTCTTCTGATTCCACAGGCACCAGCACCCATGTGCACATAACTGCACACAGACACAAAGACATACCTGTAGTTTGGAGTTTTTGGAGGAAAACTTAGATCTGTTTGGAGAGCTGGGAAGGTTTCAGTGTGCTTCATACCCACCAGCCACTAAGTTCTCCTCCCCCCTTCACCTTCCTCTCCTTCCTCCCTCTTCCCTTCCCTCTCCCCCTTGTTCTTCTCTTCTCTCCATTGTGGTTGTTTGGTTGGTTGGCAGTGAGTTCCATCCACATGAGCTCATTGTCAACTACTCGGGTGGGAAAGCCAGGAGTGAGCGACCGTCTCTTCTCATTCTCTTTTCTGGGCTGGCAGGTTTTGACTGGAACTTGGTGTTCAAGTGGGATTACATGACACCAGAGCAGAGGAGATCCCGGCAGGGGAACCCAGTTGCCCCTATAAAGTAAGTGTAACCTATTGCAGGAAGCCCTCCTGGGAGAGCCCAGACTCCAGCCCCTGTTGCAGTTTGCGTCCAGGACAGTGAGGCTCTGTGCCTCCCACCCTCTGGGTCCTTGGCCTCCCCTCAAGGCCAACATCTGCCACCAGGTCACACAGTGAGAGAACTTAGATCCTTTTCCTCAGTCACTAGCTTACAAGGCATCTCTGCTGGTTCTGTGTTGGCTCCTGTTTATGGTGAATGCTATCTGTAGCAGAGTGGAACTGTATGCTGTGGCCTTAAGTGTTACTTATGCGGTTCCTAGAGTTACCTTGTAAGCTGAGGCACGTAAAAGCCAAGGGTCCCAGCCTCTGTGGGACCCCAAGCAGTGACTAGAGGCCAGTGGGGGAATGAAAGACCCCTTTGAGAGGGCAGCAGAGGACGGAGTTCCAGCCTGTGGTATGGTCTAACCTTGCCCTTGCTCCCTCGTCTTCTCAGAACCCCGATGATTGCTGGCGGCCTCTTTGTGATGGACAAGCTCTATTTTGAAGAGCTGGGGAAGTACGACATGATGATGGACGTGTGGGGAGGAGAGAACTTGGGTATGTGTACCCCTCCCCCGCCCAGGCCCTAACTGCACCATAGTAAAGTGTGGGAGGCAGGGTGTCTTGTCAGCATTAGGGAGGCCCAGAGCAGCCAGCCCCTCAGTGGACAACCCACCTCCTACACACCTGACCACAGAGATGACAGTAAGACGTGTGCCTCCTGTCGGGTCATCCCTGCACAGACACCAGATGCTGTCACCTCCTTTGACCTGGGGATTCTGAATACATGTCTTCAAAACTAAGAAATAAGCCATCTCCGGGGCTCTGGTTAATTGTAGGATGCTAATGGGGTTGGCAGCTGCCGGTTTGCCTGAATGTAATCGTGCATGTCACGTGGATGGACTCAGATATTCAGGCCCTTCTCCACTACTTTTAGAAATAATTCTTTTTGTTTTTTTTAATGACCCTTGGAGATCATGTTTGCCCAGGAATGAGACATGGACACTTTACAGGTAGCCGTCTTCTGCGTAGGCAGGTGCCTCAAGTGTCTTGCGCAACGGATGAAAAGACCCCACTTAGCTTGTTCAGTCTCTGTCTCTCTTTACTTGATGCCTTTGATTTCGAGTGCTTGTCACTCAGAAGGGACTCCTCTCACTATCAAGAGCTTAGTTTCCTTCGTCCTTACGCAGGTGTGCCCTGGGAGGAGAGGGGACCAGGACAAGGAGGGAAAGCCACATTGCTGTCACTTTGAGTGGGGTTTTTTTGTGACAAAGACTTTGATAGTTTCTGTTGGCTTAAAAGAGCAGCTTCAGCTAGCCTGTCTTTCGAATGTGTCCTTTGAAGTTGAAGTTGGTGGAGATGTTTCATCTAGTAGGACAGCTCTGCCCAGCGTGATGAAAGCCACTGCCAGCTCTGGCTCCGTGGGGAGAAGGACAGGGTGGAGAGTCTGGCTCCTTTCCAAGTTTCAGTGCGGTGGTGGGCTTGGGTGGGGCTTTGTGAGCAAGAAAGGCTTGAGGTGGTGAACCTGAAAGGTCCCTGAGCCTCTCACACTGTAGGTTCTAACAGCTGGAGCCACCCAGTGGGCCAGCGTGTGTCATGGGTTCAGGAGGCTCTCAGGGACCTGAGAGCACAGAGTGACAGACATAGTCAGCCAGCCTCCCTCCTGTGCGTCTTGCTAAGGTTAGGGCAGGTGACCGTCCCTGGTCACTACCCTGGGAACTTGGTTGACATCTGGACCTGCTGATACATGAGAGAAATAGTCAGGGACTCTTTTTTCCCTGAAGGAAAGCCCAGTACATCTTGGTACTCAGTCAGTTTACAGTAAGTAGCGTGGAGGACTGTGGTCTGTGCACACACCTCTAGCTGACAGCTGCTGGGATACATGTGGTCTTAGTCTGGGAGACGTCTGCTTTCAGACTGAGAGTCACCGTTGGGAGACCTCTTGTCCCACAGAGCTTTCCATGCATGTTCCGTCTTGGGTGTGCTGTGGAGACGGCCTGTCCAGGATGCATCCAGGGTCTCCTCTATAAAAGCTCCAGGTCCGCCGGGCGTGGTAGCGCACGCCTTTAGTCCCAGCACTCGGGAGGCAGAGGCAGGTGGATTTCTGAGTTTGAGGCCAGCCTGGTCTACAAAGTGAGTTCCAGGACAGCCAGGGCTATACAGAGAAACCCTGTCTCAGGGGAAAAAAAAAAAAAAAAAAGCTCCAGGTCCTGCTCTGCGGAAGCACCCCTCATGGGTTTCCCCCTTCCCCCAGCAGTTGAAAGTGAGGCATGGTAGGTGGCTACCCATAGGTACAGCAGCTGTGAATTCTAATGGTTGCCAACTTCTCTTCCTGTCAGAGATCTCATTCCGAGTGTGGCAATGCGGCGGCAGCCTAGAGATCATCCCGTGCAGCCGCGTGGGCCACGTGTTCCGGAAGCAGCATCCCTACACGTTCCCCGGTGGCAGTGGCACTGTCTTTGCCCGGTAAGACAGGATGTGAAAGGCCAGTCCGTATGTCTGCTGTCTGCTCAGAAGACCCTGGAACTGTGTGGGGACAGTGTTCCTTGATAGGCATGGCCCTCGGGCTGAGCAAAGGCACAGCGGCTAGCGTGCCAGATGGGATTCCAGTGAAGGGAGCCGGCTCAGTGTGCCCCAAGGATGTCTCAGGAAGACGGGGAGGGGCGCGGCAGAGGAGGGTGATGGCTGGAATTATCCTAACTGGGACATCAGGGAAAGACTACCATTGGATGGTCACGAAAACCTACACAAATACCTCAAAGGGAGAGCCTGGGTTTGTGCTGTATCGACACTCACGGTGATAAGAACAGGGTTGCGCTTGCCCATCACGTACTGCAGTAAACAGTGCTCCTGCTGGGTTATCACAAGGAGTAGCATTGCTAATTAACTGTCCGGGTGCTGACACATCTGGGACCCACGTGTCAGCCCCTGCCAAGGTCCCGTCCTGATGCCCCACATAGTGAAGGGTAAGACGTGAGGATGAGGCTCAGAGGAGCAGTTCCAGTTTGGTGACAACAGAGCCCCACAGCCTGGCCACTGCTTTGAGCTCCTGCCTCTCAGTAACATCTGATGCATCTCAATTGGAGCCTGAGTTCTGGAGAGCAGACATTGAAATCTTATCAGAAGGCAGGTCAGTCACTCTGCACTCCAGCCAGAAGACATCAAGGCTTATAACTGATGGGTTACCAATCAGTAATAGATGTTAGGAAACAAACGAAAACCAAAAGGCTGCTTGGTCCAACTAGATTTTCCCTGGGGATTTTTCCCAGGTCTGACATTGTAGCACACACCTTTAGTCCCCGTGCTTAGACGGCAGAAGCAGGTGGATGCCTGTGAGTTTGAAGCCAGCCAAGGCCAGACGGTGAAGCCCTGTGTTAAAAAACAAAAAACCTGTGAGTCAGAACTCACGGGGCAGACAGACAGCAAAACCCATAAGCCAGACGAAATACTTCTAATGCTCATCTGGTCAGCACCATGGGGATGAGAACTTGGGCTAACGGGGACAGGCGGAGGGTAGGAGCGTCCCCGGGATGTGGCTCCACCCCCTACCTTTAGCCACCCCGTAGTAATGCAGCCATATTTGGACTCTGCCTAGGAAGGTGGCTAGTGGTCAGTAGGCCAGTAGGTCAGAGCCTTCTAGATCTCATCTGCTCCTCATAGACACACCGGGACCCAGAGGTCTGTGTCAGTCATCTGGGCGCTTCTCAGTGCACAGACCTAATCGTCTGTGTGGGTGCGCTCCACAGCCACCCTGCAGGGCTACTAGGTTTTTCCATTATCAACTGAAATGAGGATGTTTCCACATGCATGCCGTCCTGGTTATCAACCTTGAGCTAAATTTCTGGGATTAGCACCAGGAGCCTAGGGATGAGCACATTTACAGTGTCCTGTCTCGAGGTGGCAACAGTCCATCCACCCTTCCCCCATTCAGGGACAACGGGAATATTTGTCACTTTATGGGGAAGACGGAGGCCCCAGGTGGAAATGCATTTAGTAATTACAGCTCAGACAGTGTGACAGGTTCAGCATTCAGAAGACCTTACTGCAGAGGAAATGATTCACCTCCAGGGCGGCCACTGCCTGCTGCATTCATCTTGGAAGAGCATGGTGGGCCATGTCTCCCCTCACCTGAGCAGAGGGTCTATCTGCCGCTACCTGTGCTTATGGCGGCCCTTCCTAACTGTCATGGAAGCAAGCTTTCTTTATGTGCTAGAGCTAAGGGCAGCAAGTCTCCGCAGGTCTGGGGCATCATGCTCACACTTCTTTATGCTGCCGTTTCTAATCTACATATGATGGTACCTCGGAGAAGAGGCAGAGGGAGTTAGGGGAACCTAGTTTACTTTCCCAGCATGCCAGTGGTGCCAAATCCACTCACGCTGTGGAAAAGTGGGGTGACCAGAGTCCCATACGATCTACTAGAGGCCCCTTCTCTGTGGCACAGCAGAGATGTCTCGTCAGTGCGTCTGTGCCGTCCTGCGTCCTGCTCCAGGCTGACTCATGCTGAGTGATGGGTGCTTCAGCTGAGCACTTCCCACAGACCCTGAGGTAGCTGAGGCTGCACCATGCCACTCTCAGGGCACTGTCCTTATTCACACACTCCAACAGACAAACAGGGACAGGTGACTCTGGTGAAAGGGTGGGAGTTTCAGCTCAGGACGGCTTACTTTGTTTTCAGGAACACACGCCGGGCAGCAGAAGTCTGGATGGATGAGTACAAACATTTCTACTACGCAGCGGTGCCTTCTGCACGAAACGTGCCCTATGGGAAGTGAGTACTGTCCCCCTGTCCTCCTAGTGGGGACCTGGCAGAGGTGGGGATAGCTGCCACCCTGTCCTCCTAGTGGGGACTCTAGAACAGGTGGGGATAGCTGCCACCCTCTCCTTCTAGTGGGGACCCTGCAACAGGTGGGGATAGCTGCCACCCTGTATATCTCTTTCCTCCAGTATTCAGAGCAGGCTGGAGCTCAGGAAAAAGCTGGGCTGCAAGCCCTTCAAGTGGTACCTGGACAACGTCTACCCCGAGCTGAGGTAAGTCCTGGTGCCTGAGTGCACCCTGTGGCTGCTGAGGAACAGAGGTGACCAAGGAGGCCACAGGGGCTTCATGCTTGCTGTGAGTGAGGCTGGGAGCTGGCTGCCAGGGAGAGCACATGGTCCCGCCCCACAGGTGCCCCCTCTTTTGCAGTTAGCCTTGCTCTGTGGGAGCCTTGGATAATCCTGAAGCACCCAATTTGGTTTGTCCCCTTCTTAAGAGGTGGACTATCGAGGCAGAGGCTGTCTCCCCATGAGCACACACCTCTCCCCACAGCTCTCTTCAGCTTCTCCTGCCTTCTTAGTGTAGAGTAGCATTAACTGTGATGGTCCCAGCTCCTACCCAACACTGCTCCTCCCTGTAAGCTGGCAGGAGCTCTATCCTGGGGATGCCAATGGCTCCAGTGGAGGACATGCAGGCCTCTGGCCACAGGTGCTGCCAGGTCGTTCCCATCCTGAAGCACCCGCCCATTTCCTCTTTCCACACAGGAGAGCCAGTTGAGGTTTAGAGTGTGGCCCTTCATCAGGAGACCACAGCCAGTGCCTCTCAAAGGTGAGGCTAGGCTCTCGTCTCCTTCCTAAACACACAACTCCCCATACACTACATCCATTTGTGTACATTGGACCACATAACAAATCCCACAGGCTGGGCCCTAACGGGCAAGGTCTCGCCTGTTGAAAAATATGAAGAGCCAAATATGACCTCTGTGAGCGGCTTTCTCAGACAACCAACAACCCAGCTTATTAATAACTCTCCCTTACCGGAAGTGAGGGAACATCTCCCATTTACTGTTTTGAGATGGAGGGGCAGGACGGGGAAGGTTCATTCTGTAGCCCAAGCTGGCCTCAAATTCTCACAGAAATCCGACCCCAGCCTTCTGAATGCTAGGATTACAGGCATGTGCCATCATGCATGGCCCATTTAACAGTCTTAAAGAATTAGGAATCCAGAGACTGGGGCCACATCATGTCGGGGTGACATGAAGCTGTCCTCTGTTGTCTAATTTGAGATCATGTGCAGAGGCCGTGGTGAGCAGGAAGCACAGGGCTGCAGAAGTGACCTTGGCTCTTAACAATGAATGACTTTCAGGGTTCCAGACCACCAGGACATAGCTTTCGGGGCCTTACAGCAGGGAACCAACTGCCTGGACACCTTGGGACACTTCGCGGATGGAGTTGTTGGAATTTATGAGTGTCACAACGCTGGAGGAAACCAGGTAGGTGGGGAGCATGCTTGCCTGCAGACCCAGTGCCTCATCTAGATGCCCTGGGCTCCGTAGGAAGCCCCCGGCCCTGCCAGCAGCCTCAGAACCAGCTGCGATGTTGCAGGTATTGAATGACGCCTTGAGTAGCCTGCTCATCTGCTGTGGGATGCACGGCGCTGGAGAGGTACTACTGAGGTAGCATCAGCACCTATTGTTTAGGCTGTGACTTCCCGCCAGCTGTCATCCCTGCAGGGTCCACTGCCATGTACTGGACCTGCATCTGCACCGTGTGCTCTCAGATCCAGACTCCTTAGGTCAAGGGTCAGTGCCTAATGGTGAAGACCGGCAGATAGCTAGCAGGCACCTGAGCTCCTGAGATGTGCCTACTGTGAACTAAGTCTTCAGTTTTATTTAACTATATCAAATTTAAATTCAAGCTGCCACGTGTGGCTGGTGGCTGGCACTCCAGTGCTTGGAGGGGACCCAGAGGCAAAGGTGACACCACAGGAGTCCCTACCATGACCGAGTCAGGTGCCACAAGGATAGGGGCTGCCCTTCCTGACTCTGAGTGGCACGGGGCAGGCAGCATAGATGGGCACTGTTACCTGGTTTCCTGCTGTGCCTCAGCAGCATGTAGGAAATGAAAGAATGATGGCCACACTTTTTAAAGGATGGCAGCTCATAAAAGCACTTCTTAGATATTTTACAAATTCAGGTTGCTGAAGGACCAGCACAAAGGTGGCCAGCTCTGCTTCGTGCATAGCAAAGTCAGGTTTTTGGAGTTTAGTGTATTTATTATCCATCTTAAAATAATGAAGTACACAATATCCACATGTAATCTTCCTGGCCAGCCATGGCCCATCTTCTCACATTTGTCAGATGAAGACAGTCTAGACCCTCAGTGCCGAGGGGTCTTTGTGACTGTCCTGGCCACAAGGAGGTGTGTCTCCAGCTGTTGCCCACACGTAGGTGTGGTGGGGAGGGTTCCTGGGCTTCCACATCTACAGTGGCAGTGGACCAGGGACACCAAGTTGCATCTCCATGCCCTGGCACATCTGGAAGGAAGCACACTGGGTAGAGCAGACAGACTGTAGATAAGCTACCCACCCTTCACTGTGGAGACAGAACAGCCTGAGAAAGAAGGGTCCTTCTACTCATATCCCATGGGGAACATCAGGGCATGGGAGGAGGAAGCTGGCTACCTTGTATCTACAGTCCGGAAGTGGACAGAAAGCGAGGCTAACTTCAGAAGGGCCTGCCCCAGTGACTCAAAGTGCAGGCGCCTCCTGTAAATAACTTCCTGCTAATGTGCAGCGGCAGAGAGGAACAGTCCTGTTCCATAGCAGGGATAGAGACAGAAAGATCAGTCAGACCATCCTGCCTCCAGGCTCACTGCATCCTCTTTCTCCAACCTCTCTGCCTCAACCCCCATTCCCCCTCTCCCACACATACACCACCCTGCATTTCTCAGAGTCAGGAGTCCTCATGTCCCAGTAGCAGCCCTGAAGTTTCAGTGTCTTGCCGTCAGCAGACCACCTGCTCATAGATAGCAAGGCTTCCCTGGCACATCACCTCTGGTCTTGTGGCAGCCTTTGTAGCCCTTACAGAATACATTCATGTACCTTCTGAGGAACACAGGTCAGTGGAGCCAGAGAGGAGACAAGAAGCCCCAGGGCCTGGGCAGCTCAGTATCCCTGTGGGATGCTGGGCTCACGGAGGCCTCCATTCCTGGATCCTGAAGGACCTGTGTGGGTGGCTGTACCTCTAAGGATCAGGCTCTTAAGTGACTTTAGGAAGCCCTGCCTTCTGGCTATCCATGGGACCCTCTACCTGGCCACTGCGGCTCATAGCGATGACACTCCCTCTCTGTCCCCAGGCTTCCAAGCTTGTACTTGATCTGTGTGGTATTCAGGGGCAGTTTTTAAATGCATTCTGACCTGATTTTCTTGTCTGCAAAGCATGCGCGCCCACACACACACACACACACACACACACACACACACACACACACACACACGCACGCACACGCACGCACGCACACCCCTCGTGCAGCGGCTTGAGACAGTTCAGCACATGGTGAGCATCCCGTTAGGAGGAGCCATGCTGTGTGACGATGCTTAGACTGCTCCTGCAGAGTTAGAGGACTTTGTGAGTTCCTGCGGACTTCAGACATGTAGATAATTGCCGAAAGATACAATGTACCATTTATGGAGTTTTTACAGATCCAACCTATATTCATAAATCTGTTTCCAAAGCAGAGTCATTCCAACGATGTGGGAGGACTTGTGGGTTAGAGGCGACGGCTGACCAGATCTCTAACTTGTGCTTTGAGCTAAAATGCTTAACACGGTGTGCCGGTCACTCTTGATACTTTAGTCTCACTTTAGTCTCTGTATTAACTCTTCTTGCTGCTCTGACCAAATACTTAACAGAAATAACTTGAGGGCACATTTAATTTGGCTCCTGGATTGAGAGTACAGTCAGTCCATCATAACTGAACTTGCCAGCCAGAGTGGCCTCCAGCTGAGGTGGCAGGAGTGTGTACTTCCCCAGCCTCCCAGAACAGACCTGCCAGCTGGGGCCCACATGTGCCCACCAAAACATAGCAGTTACCAAGGTTACACCTCAGCAGCCAGGTGTAGCTTTGTCCCTCAGCCGGGAGCATCCGGCTGGCTCTGAGTTACCCCTGGAGCCTAAGTCAAGTTTCCCACATGACTGCAGCTTGATTTGGGGGGTATACCTCTGACTTGTGGTCTCTCCCAGGAATGGGCCTTGACAAAGGAGAAGTCGGTGAAGCACATGGACCTGTGCCTTACTGTGGTGGACCGTTCGCCTGGGTCACTCATCAGGCTGCAGGGCTGCCGGGAGAATGACAGTAGACAGGTACGTCCGAGGTCCCAGGCTTTCATAGCGTCAGCAGTGACAAGGGCCATGTGCTTAACCACCTCACACCTATGGTCCTGTTCATCCACACTAGAGGTCTCATGTCACACGGTCCCGGTCTCCTTTCCTTCCTCATGCCACAGAGCATTTCTTGTGAAATTACAACATTTCTTAAGCAAAACCTTGATAAGTTGCTTGTTCTCCTGCTTAACTTTACAAAACTTCTAATCTGAATGGTTAACAAGATGAGCACGGGTGGACACAAAGACTTAGCTGTAGAGTAACCCATATCCTACTGAAAGTGGACTTTGGGCTTTGACTCTGATCTTCTCCATGGCTGACAGTTATGTAGTGTGGTGTTTTCCTGAGGTTTGGGGCCACAGCAGTCTCCTCAGCTCCCTGTCAGTCTCCTTCATAAAGGGAGTGGCCATTCACCTGCGGTGCCCTGGGCTGTGTGGCTGAGCACTGGGGGTACCACTTGTCTTACTCTGAGCTTACAGTGAGATCAGAATCTTCACCCTGGTAACAGTTGAACCTCTGTATATTGCTTCTTCCACGGACCAGAGCTTATTGCAAGCCTTGGAAGCCGGTTCTGTCTGGCTTATTCTCTGGGGATCTTGTACAAACCACCTTTCTAAGCCCTGCAGTGACAATCACAGTGCAGGCATTAGTAGTCCCTTCTAACTCGCCACAGGGGAGTGTAGCCAGTCTTCCCACAGTCCCTCCCCAGAAGACAAATGTACAGGGAAACTGAGGCACGAGGGCCACCAGAGCCACAGCTCAGCATCCTTCCATCCACCCGATTGCACAAACAGAAGCAGAGGCCCAGGTTCCCCGCCCACCACTACCTAGCAGGTGATATGGGGCCACAGTCAGCACCCAGTTCCTGTTTAGATCCTAGGTGTCAGAGAAATGCTTGCAAAGGGTCCTGTCTCCCCAGTCCATCCCTAAGTCTGTTCCCATTCCTGAGTGCCATGTCCCTGCCCCCAGCCCACCCTGTGTTCACCCTCTAAACATCGGTTAGTGCAGTTTATAACTTGAGTCAGACCCTATAGAATAAGATTAGTTTTGGGTTTTTGGGTTTGTTTTTGTTTTTTTTTTTTTTTTTTTTTGGTTTTTTGAGACAGGGTTTCTCTTTATAGCCCTGGCTGTCCTGGAACTCACTTTGTAGACCAGGCTGGCCTCGAACTCAGAAATCCGCCTGCCTCTGCCTCCCGAGTGCTGGGATTAAAGGTGTGCGCCACCACGCCCAGCTAGAATAAGATTGTAAATGTTGAACCAGGGAAGGCCACTGTCCCCTGGACCCACCTAGAACACAGCCAGGCCTTAAGACCATAAGTCAGGGGTAAAGTGAGACTTTGGTCTGGTCTGTTGACCTTTAAGGAAGAGGAAATAGAAACACCTGTCCCATGTTCTGTGGGGTCCTTAACTGAGCTTCTAAGACAGGGACGGCTTGCACTTGGCCCTGGGCAATGAGTCTAGCCTCAAGCCTCCAGCTGTGGGGATGTGGGAGCACTGCTCCAGTAAACCCACCACACTGCGGCATCCCATCGGGTGGGTGCCAGCATTGAACACCACCTTCCAGGGACAGCTGGGAGCCACTTCATTGTTTTCTTAGCACCCTCCATCTAGTGGATGCTTCAACACATGACAGGCAGCCCCCACCCCAGGAGCCAGAATCAGAGTCTGTTCTCTCCATAAGCTTTGTCAGACTCTAGGCCTGCTTTCCATGACAATGAAGGGGACACCAGAAAACTGACAGCAGCAGGGAGAGGGAGAGGGAGAGGGAGAGGGAGAGGGAGAGGGAGGGAGGGAGGGAGGGAGGCGATGTAGGTGGCAGAGCCTCTCTCAGGCGGTGTAAGTAGGTGACCACCCTGACTTCCACAGTTGGCATCTGATGAGCAGGTGGAAAATACCCCGAGGGCTAAGAGAGCCACTCACACACACAACCACCCCCATGCTTGCGGCAAGTCATCCTCATGCTTCGAGTCCTGCTTTGCTGCCCCCTGGCCCACCACTGAGAGGCAGCTCCTTGGCCTGTCTCTGTGGCACCGCACTGTCTGGCCAGTGAGAACATTGCACTTCCTGGCACGTGTTTGTGTGCATTTGCACGGTCAAAAGGGGAGGGGAGGGGCCGGCGGGAGTAGCAGGGTTGACCACCCGAGCAAGGGAAAAAAAGAGGGGGCAGGGGAGGGAAGACAAGGGTGAGAAAATCTCATTCCACCATGTCAGAGGGACTTTTCAGAAATACTTACTCCAAGGAACCTTACTGCATGTATAAAACATTAATTAGAACCACAGACCTTGTTAATGAAAGAGGAGCTGTGGGGGGAGAAAGGAAAGTGCATGTGATTTTAAAAATGAAAGCATAAATGTTTAGGATGTTCATATCACTTGCTAAACCACAGCATCAGGGCGCCTCAGACTTCCTGAGGCTGTTAGGCCTCTGTGCATGACGGAGTGAGTGGGTCGGCGGACTTGCTGGCTGCGGTCAGTCGAGTGCACTAGCATTTGGAGGAACATCATGGTGGTGCCATGTGCTCCAAGAGTGACACGTGAAGCATGGGGCACAGGGGCAGCAGGGATTCGGGACAGAGAGAAAGAGGATGGAAGTGGCAGGTGTGTGCCTGCAGACCCTACGCTGCCCTCAAGTCCTCCTCATGCTGTGCTCTCTCTGTTGCAGAAGTGGGAGCAGATCGAAGGCAACTCCAAACTGCGACACGTGGGCAGCAACCTGTGCCTAGATAGCCGCACAGCCAAGAGCGGAGGCCTGAGTGTGGAGGTGTGTGGCCCGGCCCTGTCACAACAGTGGAAGTTCTCGCTCAACCTGCAGCAATAAGAGGCCCCCGGGGCCCAACGTCCACCCACACACCGGCCCAGTTTGGTGATCACATAATTATGTTTCTGAAACTTTCCGCAAAACTATATACCTCAGTGTTCCATCATGGTCTGAAAGTCTTAAGTCTCAAGTCTTCAGCGAGGCATGAGCTGGGCAGACAACAGTGCAGAAGAGGAAATGAGCCCCTGGGGCTCAGGACAGAGGGTCCCTCCCAAGGCTGGCGCCCTCTGCCTCCCTCTCTCTGCTTCCTGCTCACAACCCCAGCGCTGGCCGGAACAAGTGGGCAAGCAGCAATCATGTTTATATCTCGGACAGAGGGAGCAGGGGCAGGCGCCCTCACAGCAAGAACTCGCCAATCTCCACTCTGTTTGTTTTACCTATTCAAAATTATGTGTGTGTGAACCAGGCATGGTGGCCAGTGCCTGTAATTCCATCACTCAGGAGGCTGAGGCAGGCAAGACCCTGTCTAAGGAAAAAAAAAAAATGATTTCCACAAAGCTGGCCTTTCCTTGCCGATTTCCTTGTCTGTCCCTGCACCCGGGCTCAGCTGGCCACCCAGCCACGTCCCCTCTTCCACTGACATACTTGCTGTATTTGAACGTGAACTTTCCTATGGTGGACACTAAATAGAGATAAAGAGAATCATGGTCCGTTCCCTACGCTTCCCCGACATCATCTTGTGAACCCCAAGCGCAGAGGGGCCTGCGCTTCCAGAGCAAAGGTGCATCTCTGCCTCTGGGGCCTCACCAGCCAGCCCACGCTGCTCCTCCAATAGGGGCATCCCCAAACCACTGGCCCCGCCCACAAGCACCAATGTTTAACTTCCGTGAGGGGATCACAGCTGGGTTAGAAAGTCTGCTTTGTGCCCATTGTCATCTGTAAACCTAAATAGGTCACCTCTTTTGGCAAGTACTGCTTTGGGTTTTCTTTTAAAATTAGATTTCTTTTGTTTAGGAAAACTCAACCCCACAGCTTCTAACTAATGTGAGCCAGCAAGACCCTACTGCCTTGTGACAGACCAGGGACACTGGACAGCTGTCACCCGCTATCCCTAGGCTCATAGTGGTTCGAGACCCTGTGTGTTGGGTCTTTGGTACTAAGCTGCCGGCAGAGCACGGAAGAGCCCTTCAGCCTGTGGGTGGACCCCACGTGTCCGTAGCCCTGGTGTGGGTAACACCCCCGGTACATTCCACAGGCTACTACAGGAGTTATGGGTAGAGTTCAGATCACAAGGTCTGTACACTCACACTGAGGACCTAGGCATGTGTCAGCCACAGAGGTGACCTGGATGTGGGGAAAGTGACACCTGGTGGGCTGCAAACATCATATGTACTCATCTCGGGTGTCCCAGAGATCTTGGGAACCAGAGTCCAGGTGGTCAGAGGGCCTGCAGGTGAGTGCTGTGCCTCCTGCCTGCTCCAGAAGGGGGTGGCTGGTTTCTTCTACCTGAGGGGCTCCATGTGTGTACTCGCCATGACCACGGACCCTCTGTGAAGGCCTGGCCAGGTGCTGACCCTCTGGTCTTTCTACCCCTGCCAAGCAACCAACAGAAGATAGAAGATACATTGTAACAGACAGGGTGCCCACGTGTCTAATTAAGTTCATACAATGTCCACCTTCCAATGTAGGCTCTGGGAACTGTCACTCCCAGGTACAGGTGCAAAGCTGTCAAGGACAAGGCAGGAGTTTGCTGGAGTCCAGTCACAACGTCCTCTGCTAACCCTGACACCTCTGCACTGCTTCTATCAGAGTTGACTCCACAGATAGGAGACAACACGGGGTGTCCCAACCACACGTATACCCCACCCCACCCTGTGGCCTCTTAACCTTTGTACCATCTGATTGTCTGGCCACCAGGGTGCCAACTCAACCCAGCTCCGAGCAGAGGGGGTGTGGGCAGGGCCCATCGGTGAGCCATGTTTACATGACAGTGTGCCAAAGTGACTCGCTGACCTTGTATTGCTTTGTAGTCATCTGGGCTATCCCACCCTCCCAACTCCTGTTTTTAAAACTAAAACCACCCAGGAGCCCTGGGCGCACACAGGCAACGGTGGCTGTCTTCTGTGGTGGTCCTCAAGTCTCCGTGAAGCTGAAAATGATGGTGTCTGTGAGTATGTTTTGCAAATTCAAAATATAGTTTGGTAATTTTTTTTCCAGTTGATTTTTAAAAAAACAAAACAAAAAACTGCTGTACAGAGCTTGTACTTCGTCCATTTTATAGATGGAAACCATCCTTGAAATTGTTTAACTTAAATAAAGAGAAGATACTTTATAGATAATGCTCATATGCTCTCACGCGTGGTCTCTACAAGGTGTGGGTGGGACCAGGCAGAGGGCTGGAATCTGGGTCTATTTCTCATCATCCCCTTAAAACAAATCTCTAATGCTGTGGCCTGATGTATTCGTGACAATCGTTTGCAGTGTGGAACAACAGTTGGGCTGTGCTGGACACCTGGCCAGCCCCTGCAGTGTTCTGCCTAAACTTGCCCTGATCCTGCACAAGCCACTTCCTGTAGTCTGCCTTGAACACTTGGCCCACACTCTCTAGGTACCAAATTTCTTATACCTCAGTATTTAAAATGCACAGTCCTGCTCAGCAGCCATCTGGGGCTCCCCCACCTATCCTGGTCTTATACATGTCTTCTACCACACCTTCATGTGACTGGCTACATACATATCCAGGGAACTGAACACTAGCTGGTTGTCTAGTGGTTTGACCATAATATGACAGTGAAGGGACTGGCCATCACACCACACCACATTCACTTCATTATGTGAGACACCAAAAATTTGGCAAAAATTTGGCTCTGTGATCGTCTGAGAGACAAAGGCAGTAACTTATAATTTGGCAATGTCCCGGAGCCTTGGAGTATCTGAAGACTCTAAACTACATTTCTAAAAGGTCTAGCCTGGGAGCTAGGAGGAGGGTTGCAGGATGGGTAGTCAGGAGGTCCCTCTGGGAGTTAAGACTTAGAGGCAGCTGCTGCATTGAGCTTTGTGAAGGGGTAGTTATGGGTGGTTTCTCTTGGGGTATTTCAGTGAGGCCCAGAAAGGCACAGGCCTCTGAAGATCATGGGAGGAGCCATTGGCTTGCCAAAGGATATCCCAGAAGCCCCTTGTTACCCTTGAGCAGGAGAGGTCTCTTGGAACCAGGTTTCCTATACAAGAAGTTCAGATATACATGCTCCCTGTCTTATAACAAGAAACCCAAGAGACTGGATTTCAGCTCAGTGCTGAACAAACTGCCTGCTTCCAAGTCCCACCGTGGCATAGGACAGTCACCTCTGATCGGGAGTCCCCTTGCCTAGAGTCTCAGGAGTTTGGGCTACCCCTTGTGTGTCCTTGCCAGGGGCTAGAAAAGGAACTGTTTGCAGAGCCACACAGCCTCCTGGATTACTGTGTTGGAAGGGTTTGAGCCTCTGTAGGATGGATGGGACCGTGATAATGGCCTTGAGATGGCAGCTGCTGGCCTACTAAGCCCCTCCCTCCCCCTGCCTTTGGTGTCCCTGGTACCTGCTGGCAGCTCAGGGTTCTCAGGAGGGTCTCAAATAAGAAACACATTGCAGCAGACCACAAAGAAACCAGTCAAAGCAAAGACACAGTGTCCTGCTTTTTATCAGCACACTAGGTAACATGTCGTCTCATTACTACTGTGTGTGATTCCAAAGCCACAGTGAACACAAAGTGAAGGGAAATCTGTAATCATGGGTGGAATGAAAATAGCCAAGATTAAAAAAGAAAAACAGAGACAATACCCGCTGTCTGCAAGCTCCAGTCATGATAGAACAAAATAGTTTCAGGAAAAGGTCATGATAAGGAAAGAGAAGCTTTGAGGCTCTCAGAAGTATGTTGGTGTGGGTAGACGAGTTCTCCTAGTCTGAGCCTCAGAGCACTCTCACGAGTGCCCCCATGTGGCTGACAGGACACCCCCATCTCAGCGTTCTGCCTTTCAGAGAGGGGCTTAATTTTAGATATTCTCTTGCCCTGGTACAAGGATGCCAGATGTGTCAAGCAGAAACTGGCCTGAGAGTGACAAATCAAGTGGGAACAACCGTCCTCCATAAGATGGCACCATTTAGTCATCCAGTGACTCTGGTGACCGACCTCTCAGGAGCTGAGACTCTCCCCATCCTGTGCATTGGCACAGGAGCCATAGGCTCTCTGGCCCTGGGGTTCCAGGCCTGTGAACATGGGCTGAGCCACATCCCAGGGCTCTGGCCTGCAAACAGCATGGGTCGTCTCCATCTCCACGATCAGAGAAGCTGCCTGTGTGCAACTATTGGTCTGTTAGGAATCCCTGACACCAGTGAGTTTCCTAACACCCAGATAGAGCCTTGAGCACAGGGCTGAGGGGCCTGGGTGATAGCTAAGTCATCTTCTCTCCACCTTGGAACTGTATCAAAAGTGAGGTGGGTGAGGGAGAGAACAAGACCCCAGGATAAAGAAGAGACTGTATGAGAGCGACCCTTGGCTGTGTTACAGTACCTATGTAGCAGGCACAGGGCTGGGAGTTTGGGGATAGTGGGGTAGACCTACCCTAGGCCTAACTCCAGCTATGGACATGGCAGGTACATGCCGCCTCCCTGAGTTCCATTCAGGTCCATTAGGAGGAGGAAGGAGGAAGAGAATCCAGTCTTTATACTGAGTTATCACAGGAACAAAGGGTTCCAATAGGGTGCCACACAGGAACAAAGGAAAGCTTGATAGGCAGGAATGGGTGGACAGAAAAGGACATGGAGTCCCCTCGGTGACACTGGCTAGGACTGGCCAGCCCTGGAGAATACTTTGCCTCTAATTTTCACAACCCGTAAAGTGTTTCCCATTTTGGCACTGGGCAAGCTCTAGCAAGCCAGCCATGAGCCTGGGTGATTTGCATAGGTCACACGAGGCTCCAGCTCTGAGACTGAGCCTGTCCTGGGGCAGGGGAGGGTTTAGTGTGGTGCTCTGTGTGACAAGAGGTGGTGAGAAGATGGCAGTCCTCCAGGAGAGACCAGGGTAAGCAGCCCCCTTGTAGCAGCTAGCACATGGCAGCTCTCAAGAGCTAGAGAGCATTAGAGAAGGCTGGGGATTCTGAGGAAATATTAAGGACCTAAAGAAACCTCAGTCACTTTGGGCTTGCACACCAGACCCACACCTTGCACACTAGAACCACCCCCTTTTTTTTTTTTTTTTTTGGTTTTTCGAGACAGGGTTTCTCTGTCTAGCCCTGGCTGTCCTGGAACTCACTTTGTAGACCAGGCTGGCCTCGAACTCAGAAATCCGCCTGCCTCTGCCTCCCGAGTGCTGGGATTAAAGGCGTGCGCCACCACGCCCGGCTCTAGAACCACCCCTTGTACACTAGACATGCCCCTTGCACACTATAACCACCCCTTGTACACTAGACATGCCCCTTGCACACTAAATCACTCCTTGTAAACTAGAACTATCCCTTGCACACTAGACCCACCCCTTGCACACTAGACCCCCTTGTACTCTAGACCTTCTCCTTGCACACGAAACCATTCCTTGTAAGCTAGAACCACCCCTTGCACACTAAACTACTCCTTGCACACTATACCACCCCTTGCACACTAAACTACTCCTTGCACACTATACCACCCCTTGCACACTAGACCTGCCCCTTGACACTAGACCCACCCCTTAGGCCAGTCCACAATGGGAACCCTGTGCTCACTTGCAAGAGGGGCATTGTGGGAGAGGTGAGTGAGGAGGGCATTGTGACCCTGTATTACACCTAGTGGCCCTCCAGGGAGCAAAGACAGGACTGTGACCCCATGAACTTTCCACTGGAGACACTGAGTTGCTACTGAATATGCTCTTAAGCAAATTGGACAACCTTCTAGCTTTTACCCAACGAGCAGGCTGCATACAGAGACAGAGACAGAGGCATCAGAGGTGTAAGGACAGGCAGAAACATTGCTAAATGCAAAAGCAAATTCACTACACGATCAGGAAGACAGGCCAGGCTTCCTTGCAGCCCTAAGTGACAGAGACCCCAGAAGACCAGCTCATAAGAACTAGACCCTATGATAAGTCTGCAGAGATGCCAGACCCCTATAAGGAATAGGTAAGGATGAGGGCTAGAGAACTTTCTAGAACCTTGTGGCTCTGGGGTTCCCTGAGGAGCAATGTGGACAGCACCTAGACTCCTATTCCTCCCTACCCCATGGGCTTGGAATCCATCAGTATTAGCATCAGTGTGTGAGGGCCCTGAGGTATTAGAGCTGGAAGGGCGGACTTCAGCCTGGGAGCTAGAGTCAAGCATGAATGCACCTGGTAGATACCATGTTTGTCACTGTGTCACGACAGGTCACACCAGGGACCCTGAAGAGGCCATCAGCCAGGAACTGCATGCCCCCCAAATCCACATGTTTAGACCTCATCCTCAAGGCAATGACATTTGGAGGCAAGGCCTTTGAGAAAGGATTTGATCCTGAGAGTGGAGCTTCCTGAAAGAGATCAGTGGGGCCCTGCTTCTCCATCTGAGGGCGCACTCTGCCACTCTAAGATGGTGGCTTTGCAGATAGGTGTTTTCTGTCCCCTCCCAAACCTCTGTCACTCTCATTAGGGCATGGTCCTTTGCTCCTGAGGTGGGGAAGAGAGGGAAGCCTGAGGCTCGAGCCCTGGTGGTGAGCCACCCTTCACTAGGAAACAACTGCATATACCACCCCCCTCACCAGAACAGCAGGACTCCTACCCAGCATGCCAGAGTGACAGACATTCCTGTCAAGGGTCTCCTCAAAGCCAAAGAGCTGCTCACGCCTGCAGGGTGGGTCTCACACACCAGACCTGAATTTTACTACTTCTCTCATTTTGAAAAATCAGCGGGTTTGGTGATATACACTGGTAATTCCAGAACTTGAGAGGGAGGCCGGGGCATCAGGCATCTGAGGCCATCTTTGGTTACATCGTAAGTTCCAGACCAGCCTGGGATCCCATCTCAAAACAAGAAGGAAGCACAGAAGCAGGGGCTTCAGATTCACTCAATTGACTGTCTCTGTGCCAATGCATTGATAACAAATGTCACTCAAGAAGCAGAGAGCGAGCTGGGCGCGGTGGTGCACACCTTTAATCCCAGCACTTGGGAGGCAGAGACAGGCAGATTTCTGAGTTTGAGGCCAGCCTGGTCTACAGAGTGAGTTCTAGGACAGCCAGGGATACACAGAGAAACCCTGTCTCGAAAAAACAAACAAACAAACAAACAAACAAAACAAACAAAAAGAAGCAGAGAACACCAAGGCCTGTTAGTGAAGGGGCACACTGAAGGTTTCTCTGACATGTCCTTGAGTCAAACTGTTAACTCGAGATGGAAAGATGGGTGGACACAAGCTGAATTGCTGAGGTGTGGGCCCAAAGGCAAATTCTATCTGGGAATATTGTCTGGAGGATGAACGCTTCCTCCTGAATATCCCAATTGTCACCCATATAACCTAGGGAATGCCATAGCTTGTGCTGGGTGGGGTTACCAAATAGTTCCCTCACACAAACAAGTTGCCCGATACCCAGGTAGTAACCTCACGGTGACAGTGGGCTTCACAATGGCCAGAGATCACAGACTAGACCTCTGGGGGTCATGACCTCAGCTCTTCTGTCCACACAATACAACTCCTTCCTTTCGGTTTGTAGCTACCACCAGGGTGACCACATTCCAGAGGGCATCTGCAAGGGCAGCTGGGGGAAAAGACAGAACAAGAGGCTCAGGCAGCCCGTCTACCATGCTATAGTCCCTGTACTGGGCCCTTCTACGGCCCGCCTTCTCTAAACATCCCCGACTCCTCAGCTAGATAACTGCGTTCCCTAAAAGCTGTAGTTTTGCTAAGGTCAGCTGTTCCAGAGGTGCTGTGAACATACCCCATTTAGACCGCTTGTGAGGTTTCACCCCGAGTTCTCAGCACATGTTGGAAGCAGCCAAGATTCTCGGTCTGGTTCGGTTTGTGCAGCAGAGACTGTTGTTAGTCTCACGTGCCTCTTGGGGACCTTCAGTGCCCTGGTGGGAGTAGAGGTGGGCCTGCCCAGGAGTCAGGAGGCACAGCCCCTTACCTGCTTGGCTGAATCTCTGTAAGTCAGCCATGCATGCTGAGCCATTTCTCCATGGCAGGAAGAACTGTGGAGCTAGATAGTGTTTTCCAAGACAGTCAAGTTGTCTGGCTTGGGGTGTAATAGGGTGCTGGGGAAAATGGTGGACTTTGGGTGTGACTAGTCCTGACCACCTTCTCATGGCTGAGCCACTAGCCTATGTCATTGCCAATCTCCGCTGTAAACTGGAGGGCTGAGATTTGGGCTGCGCACAGCCCAGGTCCAGGTGAGGTCCTTGGCCTCATCCAGTATCCATATGATCAGGCTCAGCTTGTCCAATCCCAAGGTTACCCTTGCTACTCCACTGTGAGCTCCATCAGATGGGGGGTGGGGGTGCGGCAGGACAACCTACCACCTCTCCCCGTCTCCAAGATCCAGTTGTCCTTCATGCACATCTACTGGAAAATATGGTGTAGCATCACGGACCCCTCAAGTGTCTCAGTACCTCACAAACCTAGACACAGTGGCCAGGTGAAGGACTGTGGGGCTCTGCAGCTATTTCCCTTTTCCATCCCTGCCAGGTCACCCTGTTAGTCCTGGTGACCATGTTGTTGCTGGTCTGACATGGGGCTGTGTCTTCCATAATTCCAGCCGCTCACACTCCCTAGTCCACAACACTATTTGGTCTGTTTTGTGGTAACTTGAGGTTCTGCTTCCCTCTGCTGGCCAGACCGGGAACAGCCTCAACCAGAGGTGGGGACATTTTCCAGGAAAGAAAGGCAAAAAAACAACTAGGTTTGGGAGATCCAGGTAAGATCAGGCTTGTCAGACGTGCTGCTGTTTGGTTACTCTGACACTTTTGAGGTTAGACACAGCACCTAAGCCCGCCCCTCCCCCAGCCCCAGGTCAGTCCACCCATGCCAGGACAGCAGCCTTGGATTCTTAGATACCCTACACTTAGAGGCCACAGTGATATTGTGCTTGGCTGCATGGGATCATAAAGGAATCCCCCACCACATACCAGCTTCCCTGAGCTGGCTCAGAACCAGACCTGATTGCAGAGGCCACACCCTCCTATTAGCACCTGGTACAGTCACTAAGGTTACAGTGTGCTTCTTGGGTGGGGGTTGGGGGAGCATCTAACACCCACTCTCCTTCCAGAGAGCTAACAGGCACAGTCTCTGCAGCCCCTTGCCCTGCAGAACTGTCTCGAACACTGGGATCAGGAGCATCCCTGTGGGGCAGCTCAGAGGTGTGGCCCCAAATTTGCCAGGGTCACAAAATATTTGCTCCAGGAACAAAGGCACTCAGCTTGTGAAGTAACACTTCCCTCATGACCTGTCACAAACCTTGACCCAGTGACAATGAGTGACAGCCCACGTGCCCACAGTCTCAGCTTTTACTGTTAGCGCTCTGGTCAAGTGAGAGATCTGGTTTTCTCCTCTGTATGGATGAGTGGATCTGGGGCTGCTCAGTGGTTTTGCTTAGTGATGGGTTGTAGTCTGCTTGCTTCAGGTGCCTTCTCTCTCAAGGCAGCCACAGCCAAGAGTTCCCATGAGCCCCAGCTGTGTCTTGAACGTGGTTTGTGTCCCCATCCCCACCCCTATCCCACCTCCCACTCGACCCTCACCCCACCCTCTACATGCTCCTTCTGTTTAGAGGGTCTTACTTCTGACCTGCATAGTCTAGGCTGTCCTCAGACTCACAACAAAGTAAAGTTCCTTTCACCACATACTCACACATGCACACATGCGTGCATGTACACACACACACACACACACACACACACACACACACACACACACTGGGATGACAGGTATATTCCACCATGCCTAACTATGTGTTGAAATTCAATGCCCACTGGGAGGCTTTAAGGGAACAGGACTTTAGTCCGGCTGTCATCCAGTAAGGGCTTTGGAAGGGGGATCTGGATTAGGCAAAGTCATCAGGGTGGTGAGCTTGACTGAATCCCGGTGGCTTTTTAAAAAGGACTGGCTAGCCGGGCGTGGTGGCGCACGCCTTTAATCCCAGCACTCGGGAGGCAGAGGCAGGCGGATTTCTGAGTTGGAGGCCAGCCTGGTCTACAAAGTGAGTTCCAGGACAGCCAGGGCTACACAGAGAAACCCTGTCTCAAAAAACCAAAAAAAAATAAAAATAAAAATAAAATAAATAAATAAATAAATAAATAAATAAATAAAAAGGACTGGCTATCCCTTGTCTCCATGAGATGGCTGGGCCACCTCAGGATGCTGCCAGCAGCAAACCACCACCAGATGGAGCACCTGGGCTCTGACATTGGGGACAGTGAGTCACATCAAACTTTACAAAGCAACCTAGCTTAGAGTACATCACTATATCAACAACAACGAGACAGAGAGAGAGACAGAGAGAGAGAGAGAGAGACAGAAAAAGAGAGACAGAGACAGACGGGGTGGGGGGGAACCCTAAACCTGCCCTCAGAAGCCTATACCACTAAAAAATATGATCAGAGATTAGTAACCATGGTAAGAAGGGAAGGCTGGGACTCAGGATTAGTAAATAAGTCCCACCAGACCACCTAACTTCAAGGTCTCTTCTCCTTCAGCATGTATCTGCCCCAGGAAATCCTGGATCTAAAAGTACCACTCTGACATTACTCTTGTGGATGGACAGCTGAGGGCCCAGACCTCCTGAGCTCTGAACCAGAGGGAGGGAGGAGGACGCTGGTGTCCCTGGACTCACCATCTAGCAGAGGGACTAGTGGTCATCTAGAGGATTGCTGAGCTCATTCTCTGGGATGGACAAAGAATTGAACATCCAGGAAAGACAGAAGTCCAAGCCACAGAGATGGGGACTCTGACTTGGGAATTTTTTTTTTTTTATATGTAAGTACACTGTAGCTGTCCTCAGACACTCAAGAAGAGGGAGCCAGATCTCGTTACGGATGGTTGTGAGCCACCATGTGGTTGCTGGGATTTGAACTTATCACCTTCGGAAGAGCAGTTGGGTGCTCTTACCCGCTGAGCCATCTCACCAGCCCGGGAATTTTTTTTTTAATGGGTGTTTTACCTGCACCTATGTCTGTGCCACTCATGTGCCTGGTACAGAGGCCAAACCACTGAGTAGAATCCCTGAGACTGGAGTTACAGATAGTTGTGAGCCACCATGTAGATAGGTGCTGGGAACTGAAGCTGGGCCCTCTGGAAGAGCAGCCCTGCGCCGGCTCTTTCACGGGGTCCTCTATTGGTCCTGTTTAAGGCACTCAGCCTTGCAGCTGTTCCTTCTCACAAGGTCTCCTGAGAATAAGCCACCATCACCTCAGGGCCATGCTGTCACATTCCCTCTCAAACACTCTCAATCCTTGCTTTTCAGAGATCAGCAGCCACTGCTGTCAGGGGCGCTGTCAGAGGCAGGGGTGATGACTGCAGAAAAGGGCATCTCAGAGGAGTGCAGGTCCAAGAAAGGGAATTCTTACAAGACAGGCTCCCATATGGGGAACAGTGATTCCATGTCTTGAAGATGGTTGAGGTTCTCTGTTGGGCTTACCTACAACTCAGGTTGCATCTTTTCTCTAGAGACCTATATCCCCTTATGACTAGAAAGTTGAGGGGGTCCTTGAGTCTCTCCCGATTCCTCACAGAGTAATGTACATGTTGGAGTGAGGTTTTTATGGGGACTTGACCAGTCTGTGAGGTCCTGGGAGAAGGACAGTCCAAATCAATCCTTGGAGTAGGACCTTCCAAGTGTCTTGTCTGGCCTTGCCAGATGGTTAGCTTCTTTAAAAACAACAGTGGGCCCATCTCCCTTGGCCGCAGGTCAGGGCTGCAGTGTTGAGCTGAGACAAAGTCATGGTGTCCCCTATTTAGTTAAGGATTCATTAGTGAGAAATAATTGTCTAAAACATCTCATATGCAATTAAACCTAATATCTGGCCTTATGATTCCCCCTGGACTGTTAAAGTAGCAAGCCAATCATTTTAGTCTTTGATTATACATTCCTCCTGGGCGTTTAAAACCATATCAGAGGCCAAAATCAATCAAGGACAGTTGAGAATCTATTCCTCCTCACTCCTGGCCTCTGGATCCTCTAGAGCCTCACCCCCACCACCCTCACCGTTTATCAGTTTTTCTGTCTAGGTGAGGTTAAGTTGAAGGCCTTGTTTGAACATTTTCCTCCATATTGATTGTCCTATTCATAGATTGGACCCTGCTTTGCGCTAACTGGATGGGATCTCCATGACCTCCACAAACAAGAGAACAGGTGGTTCCCCCAGAGTTACAGAATATTTTGAGATATGCTTGCACAGTCCCCTGGGACCTACTTGACCTTGGAGGGCAAGGTGAAAAACAGTCTCCCTTTCAATCTCATTTGTATGGCCTCCAAGTGTGGTTATAGGAAACCCAGAAGGTCAGTTACCCCTGTCTTATGCTTTAAGTGCTGTGTAATATTTAGATAAACCTTGGGCAGAAAACAAACCTTAAAACTAAGTAGACATATCTTTTCCTTTTAAGCCGGACCTTGTAATTGCTATAGAGTTGCCCAACAACTCCATTGACCTAAGCTCAGATTTGATATTAATGTATTACACTTTGACTGTTATTAGCTTATGTAACTTGCTTAAGTTTATGTAGACTTTGTAACCTGCTTAAGTTTTAAGGCAATGGTCTTTTTCATTCTGGAAAAACATCTGACAATCTTATGAAACATAGTAACATCGCTAAGTCAACAGCCAGCAAGCCTAACTTTGAAGATCTTTTGCAAGCTGGCCCTTCTAGTGTCATGTGCTTAGTTTGGAAGCTATCACAGTGTAACGTCACCTTAATAATAGAAAGCTGGGAGGTGGAGAGGTGGCTCAGTGGTCAGGAGCACTGCTTTCTCTTCCAGAGGACGCAGGTCCAATCCCCAGCACCCCCACGCACAGCAGCTCTGTTACACAGTTACTGTTTGTAACTCCAGTTCAAGTGAGCTGGCCCCTCCCACAGATGCGCATGCAGGCAAAACACCAATGCAGAGAAATTTTTAAAAAAGAAAGAAATCATTTTTTAAAAGTTGAATAGTAACACATAATATTACCTGTGTGCATATGGTTAAACTATAGGACCTGTAAGTTCCCAGGTAACCCATGACAGCCTTCATGTAACACACAGAGTGACCTACCACAACTGCGCTTACAGTGTTGAATGAATGAAAGGAACGGCTAAGAGTTATGTCATGAGATAACTGGTAGTCACAGTGCCTTTACACTCTGGCTGCAGCTAGGCGCTGTGGTATTGAAGTGAGAGTTATGCCATGAGATAACTGGTAGTCACAGTGCCTTTACACTCTGGCCGCAGCTAGGCGCTGTGGTATTGAAGTGAGCCAAGATGATGGTGTCCACCTCTGGGCAAGGTCTTCCTCATCAGGAAAAAAAATCATTAGTGAGAAATAGTTGCATAAATATTGTCTCACACTCAGATAAGCATCACCCCCCACCCCTTAGACTATCTTCTGTCACCTCCTTTCTTGCCACCACAGAGTCAGGGACAACCTAATTCAGCAACTGGGATTTTGGAGGACTATTTTATAACAGATGCTTGAAGTCTAAAGTTGGAGACCCAAATCCTATCTCCAAGCCAAATGGCATGGGGCAATTTATAGGAAAGGTATTTATTTGCTCCTCTATAAAACTGAGCCCAGAGTCCTGAGGCAACTACTGCCCAGCGCCACATAGCACAGTGGGACACAGCACTCCTGAGATGACCGCAGACACACAGAACCCCAGGTGCCGCTAGGAGGATGAGTGTGGGGGATGGACGAGAAAGGGAAACAGAACAGAGTGTGCAATGAAGAGGACAAGAACTGGAAACTCCAGGGTAGTGAGGGACAGCCACTGATGCCACTGTGAGGTCCTGGCCCAAGCTGCTGCTGAGGGCCACATCTGGGTTCCTGGCCCTGCAGCAGTGGGGGGTCTGTTACCACCAAAGGCCACACTGATGTCTCTAGTCAGGCTGCTGCCTGAGCCACGTTGATGTCTGAGGGCTGAGCAGATAGGGCCCCTCCCCTTGCTGGCTATAGAACACTCAGGCGAGCAGCCCCATACCTCACCTCGCAGCACAGTAGAGCTGGCTCAGGTTGGTGTGAGCATGGGAGAGTTGTCAGGCTGACCAACTCAGCTACCACCCAGGCCCAGATTCAGGGCTCTGAGTTGGTCCACCTCAACATCTACCCCATCTATGAACTGCTGGGGTGTTTGAAGGGGTCGGTCCTACAGGATCTCCATGTCACAAGGCAACATCAGGATATCTGAGAGAAGTCCTCGTGAGGATCCAGGAGGGCAGAAGCCAGAGGCCTAGACTCACTGCAATGATCATTCGCAAGAGAAGCTGTTTGGGGGAAGGGGTATACTGTGAGATATATTGTGACACGGTGAGATTTTTAAAATTTGTTTGTTTTCTTTTGGGGCTTCATCCCAGAGATGCAGGG
Source organism: Mus minutoides (assembly GCA_902729485.2). Classification (NCBI taxonomy): domain Eukaryota; kingdom Metazoa; phylum Chordata; class Mammalia; order Rodentia; family Muridae; genus Mus; species Mus minutoides. Next base: position 64,885 of record CACVCL010015146.1, on the reverse strand, counting down.
ATGGTTCAACATATGAAAACCAATCAATGTAATCTACCATATAACAAACCAAAGGAAAGAAAAACACTTGATTGTCTCATTAGATGCTGAAAAAGCCTATGACAAAACCCAACACCACTTCATGATAAAATTTGGAGAGATTAGGTAGGGAATACAAGACTACACCTAAACATAATAAAGGCAATTTACAGCGAGCCTTTAGCCAATGTCAAATTAAAAGGAGAGAAGCTCAAAGCAATTCCACTAAAATCAAGAACAAGACAAAGCTGTCCACTCTCTTCATGTTTATTCAACATAATACTTGGAGTTCCAGCTGGGGAAATAAGACAACTGAAGGAGATCAAGGGGATAAAATTTGGAAAGGAAGAAGTCATGGTACCATTATTTGCAGGTGATATGATAGTATACATAAGGAACATCCAAAATTCTACCAGAGAACTCCTACAACTGATAATCACCTTCAGCAAAGTGGCTGGATACAAGATTATCACCTGTATACAAGTGATAAACTAAGAGAGAAATCGGGAAAACAGAACCCTTCACACCACAAACAGTATAAAATTCCTTGGTGTAACTCTAACCAAGCCAATGAAAGACTTGTTGGATAAAAACTTGAAAGATTTTTTTTTTGTGTGGTTTTTCAAGACAGGGTTTCTCTGTATAGCCCTGGCTGTCCTGGAACTCACTTTGTAGACCAGGCTGGCCTCGAACTCAGAAATCCTCTTGCCTCTGCCTCCCGAGTGCTAGGATTAAAGGCGTGTGCCACCACACCCGGCTAAAACTTGAAAGATTTAAAGAAGCTTTTTGGGGCTGGTGAGATGGCTCAGTGGGTAAGAGCACCCGACTGCTCTTCCGAAGGTGATAAGTTCAAATCCCAGCAACCACATGGTGGCTCACAACCATCCGTAACGAGATCTGACTCCCTCTTCTGGAGTGTCTGAGGACAGCTACAGTGTACTTACATAAAAATAAAATAAATCTTTAAAAAAAAAAAAAAGAAGCTTTTCGCAGTGGCAGTATCACAGCCAATGAGGTTTATCCGAGGCACAAGTATTGCTAATTGAAAGATTTAAAGAAAAAGTGAAAAAGATATCAGAAGATGCTCATGGATCAGTAGGATTAACATAGTAAAAATGGCCATCATACCAAAAGTAATCTACAGATACAATGCAATCCCCATCAAAATTCTAACTCAATTCTTTATAGACCTTTAACAGACAATACTTAACTACTTCATATGGGAAAAAAAAAAACCAGGATAGTTAAAACAATCCCAATCAATAATAGAACCTCCAGAGGTATCACCATTCCTGATTTGAACTATATACAGAGAAATAGTGATAAAAACTGCATGGTATTGGTACAGAAACAGGCAGGTTGATCAATGGAATCTATTCAAAGACCCAGAAATAAACCTGCACACCTACAAACACCTGATTTTTTAATTAAAGCCAGAAATACACAATGGAAAAAAAGAAAATATTGTCGATAAATGTTGGTGGCCTAACTGAATGTCTGCATGTAGAAGAATGCAAATAGATCCATATTTATCACCCTACACAAAACTCAAGTCCAAGTGGATCAAAGACCTTAACATAAAACTGTATATACTGAACCTGATAGAAGAGAAAGTGGGGGATGACCTTGAACTCATTGGCACAGGAGACAACTTCCTGTATGGAACATCAAGAGCACAAGCACTCAGATCAATAATTGACAAACAGGACCTCAAGAAACTGAAAAGCTTCCGTAAGGCAAAGGACACTGTCAATAGGCCAAAATGGCAGCTTACAGAATAGGAAAAGATTTTCACCAATTTCACATCTGATAGAGGGCTAATATCCAAAATATACAAAGAACTGAAAAACAAAAACAAAAACCCAAGACATCAACAAACTAAACAATCCAATTAAAAATAGAGTACAGATCTAAACAGAGAATCCTCAACAGTGTAATCTCAAATAGCTGAGAAACACCTAGAGAAATAAATGTTTAACATCCTTAGCCACCAGGGAAATGTAACTCAACACTACTTTGAGATTCCTTCTTTCCCCTCCCAGGATGGCTAAAATCAATAACACAAGTGACAGTTCCTGCTGGTGAGGATGTGGAGCAAGGGAGACACACAGCCATTATGGAAATCAATATGGTGGTTCCTCAGAAAATTGGGAGTCAATTCCCCTCAAGACTATAGCTATACCACTCCTGGACGTATACCCAAAGGACATTCCCTCCTACTACAAGGACACTTGCTCAACTATGTTCATAGTGGCTTTATTTATAATTAGTCAGAAACTGGAAACAACGCAGATGTTCCTCAACTGAAGAATGGTTAAAAAAATGTGGTACATTTACTCAGTGGAGTATTACTCAGCAGTTTAGAAAGTGACATAGTGTGATTTGCAGGCAAATGGATGGAACTAGAAGAAAAAAATCATCCTGAGTGAGGTAACCCAGACCAAGAAAGATGAATATGGTATGCGTTCACTTATAAGTGGACATTAGCTGTTAAGTAAATGACAATCATGGTATAGACCACAGACCCAGAGCTAAATAAGAAGGAACATGTGAGCCAGACGTGGTGGCGCACGCCTTTAATTCTAGTACTTGGGAGGCAGAGGCAGGCAGATTTCTGAGTTCAAGGTCAGCCTGGTCTACAGAGTGAGTTCCAGGACAGCCAGGGCTATGCAGAGAAACTCTGTCTCGACCCCCCCCCCCCAAAAAAAAAGAAGGGACACGTGGATCGCCCTAGGAAGAGGACATAGAATAGATTTTGTAGGTGGACTGGGGGTGGGGTGGAGATGTGAGCAGGAGTGAGCAGGTGGGGGGAGGGAAGACTGGAACTGGAGGGTATTTGAGGGGTTATGTGGAAACCTAGTACAGTGGAATTTTCCTGGAATCCATGAGAGTGACCCTAGTGAGGACTCCTAGTAGTAGATGCTATGGAGCCTGAACCAGCCATCTTCCCTAACCAGGCTAAGCTTCCAGTGGTGGGACTGGGACACCAACCCTGCCACAAAATCTTCTACCTACAATTTGTTCCTGCATGCAAGATGTGCTGGGGTAATGGTGGCTCAGAACTTATGGAAGTGGCCAACTAATTACTGGTCTAATTTGAGGCCTACACCCAAGAAGGAGTCTATGTTCAATATTGCCTGGATGACCAGGAACCAGAGACTGGATAGCCTAGAGACTTAGGGTGGAGCCAAACACCACCACCATAAAAATAAAATCAGATCAATAAATGGTTCCTAATGATGTTCTGCTATACTCATAGATTGATGCCTACAGAGAGGCTGCCTCTGGCAGCTGATGAGAGTAGACACAGAGACCCACAACCAAACATTAGGTGGAGAGAGTGCTAGGTTGAAGTCTCCATTGTGTCTTTTCCCTTGGAGCTTGGAACCCCACAGAAGATGGGGATGGGGGATTGTAGGACCCAGAAGGGGGGGTCAAGAAGACTGGAAGAACAGAATCAACTAAGTTCTTGGTTTTTGGGGGGAGGACTCCTGACAGTGGGGTTGTCTCTGACTCTTATGCTCTTGGGACCCTTTTCCTCCTACTGGGCTACCCCACCCAGCCTTGATGAAGGGTTTGTACCTGGTTATATTATATCTTGTTGTGCTGTGTTCATTAGATAACACCGAGAGGCCTGACCACTAGGGGCAGTGAATGTGGGAGAAAGGGGAGGTAGAGGGGCAGGGAGGGGTGGAGGGAGAGGAAGCTGTGGTCAGGATGTATTGTATGAGAGAAGAATAAATACAAATGTGAAAAGATTGGCCTGTAGGGTATTTTCTTAGTGATTGATATAGGAGGGCCCAGTCCATGGTGGGTGGTGCCACACTTAGGCTGGTGGTCCTGGCTTCTGTAAGAAAGCAGGCTGAGCAAGCTATCAGGAGCGAGCCAGTGAGTGGCACCCCCACCCCCATGGCCTCTGCGTCATCTCATGCCTGCAGGTTCCTGCCCTGCTTGAGTTCCTGCCCCAGCTTCCTTCTTGATAATGAACTTGATATGAAGTACAAGCAAAAATAACCCCTATCGTCCCATGTTGCTTTTGGTCATGGTGTTTCTTCACAGTCATGAAACCCTATAAACTACCTAGAAGCCTTTGCTCACAATCAATTTGCATGTGCCTGCATATGAAGACAGACAGCCTCAACAACTCAAGACCCTCTATTCTTACTTCAGACTCTGCTGAACAAAGTTCTGAGAACAAAGGTGGTCAGAATTCTCCCATCATCTCTGTCTTAGTCAGGGTTTCTATTCCTGCACAAACATCATGACCAAGAAGCAAGTTGGGGAGGAAAGGGTTTATTCGGCTTACACTTCCATACAGCTGTTCATCACCAAGGAAGTCAGGACTGGAACTGAAGCAGGTCAGGAAGCAGGAGCTGATGCAGAGGCCATGGAGGGATGTTCCTTACTGGCTTGCTTCCCTTGGCTTGCTCAGCCTGCTCTCTTATAGAACCCAAGACTGCCAGCCCAGAGATGGTCCCACCCACAAGGGGCCCTTGATCACTAATTGAGAAAATGCCTCACAGCTGGATCTCATGAAGGCATTTCCCCAACTGAAGCTCCTTTCTCTGATAACTCAGCTGTGTCAAGTTGACACTCAAAACCAGCCAGTACAATCTCCTGTAAGGGAGACCTCCCAGGGGATCCTGGGACCACACCTTCTGACAAAGGAGATCAGGATTTTGTTTGAGTGTCTGAGAATAAATCTGCCCCGTGTTTGAGAAAGCAGTTGGGTGGTGACTTTGGAGGGTGGTGATCTTGGAACCCGTTTGTCCCATGTGTCATAAAATCCAGGGGGACAGATACAGAAGTCTTAGGCCAGGGTTCCCTACCTGCAGTCCCTCGTTCACCTGGATGGGCCTCTTCAGGCTGTCAGCAGCGGGCAGCCAGTGCATGCTGGTCTGTCCTAGGGAGAGGCTGGCTTACATAATGGGCTTTTCACACCTACCCATGGCACAGGCCCTTACTACCTCCCACTTTTTTCTTCCAATCTTTCTAAAGGACAAGCCACTGTCTTGTCCTTGGCCACAGGGAGTCAGTCAGGTCCAGGTTTCCCATAGTTCTGTTTGCATTCAAGACATTTGATGCCACCAGTCTTCAAAACACTGGATTTGCCAGAAGAACCACTTTCTGTGTAAACCATATCAGCTCTAAGAGGTGCCAGGAGCTGCACTGACTGAGTCCAGTAAAACTATGCTGTGTGATGGGGATGCTCTGCTCCAGCCTCACACCACCCCAACCCCCACAGTTAAGATACCAGCGGTGATCAGTAGCTCACAGACTTCACCGAGCTGGAGACAGATGCAGACAGGAGGTAGGTAGGTGTTAGTTCATTAGCTCAGGGTCGCATGTGTTACATAGTTACAAATCTTGTTACCTAGTTACAAATAATCAAGGTCTGGGCAAGGGTGGAGGAGGGGTGCCAAGCCTCATCATGAGCGTGTTTTCTTTTTTTTTGTTGTTTGTTTGTTTGTTTGTTTGTTTTTTCGAGACAGGGTTTCTCTGTATAGCCCTGGCTGTCCTGGAACTCACTTTGTAGACCAGGCTGGCCTCGAACTCAGAAATCCACCTGCCTCTGCCTCCCGAGTGCTGGGATTAAAGGCATGCGCCACCACGCCCGGCTTATGGGCGTGTTTTCTAAAAGGCCCAGACTTTGAGCTCTGCGACCCATCTACCTACCAATTTAATAATTCCCATTTGCGTTTACAGAAATGCCAGAGAAAGGGATTACTAGTCCATTCTCAGTCATAGCCGACAGGTGGGAGTTATTTCTTTCTTATAGCTGTGCCTCTGGCACCTGTCACATTCCAATCCCCAGATGAGCAGTCAGGGGGCCTCACCTGTGACTTGACCCCAAGCCTAGTGTCATCCAACTGAAACAGGTTACATTTGGCTCAGGGACAACTCCTCCAGGTTGGTCTGAGAGGCTCCAGACATGTGCTGGGCCTGCATTCAGCCACTGCTGTTTATTGGCTGCTCTTGCCCGGTTTTCATTCGAAACTGGCTATTCCTATCTACCTTCCCTGTTACACCTCATGACACAAACATGGGGCCAAGCCCTCAACATTCCGACAAGGACAAAGGAAGTGGACTTGGGCATGGGACCTGCTTGGATTATTTACTCTTGCCCATGTGCCCATGTGTAATACCCCATGACCTTAGTGACCTCCTAGTATAAAGCCCACCGTTACACAACCTAGAGAGATGCTACCTCTGATCTGTTTCGTGCATCTATAACCTAAGAACAAGCATGGAATCCACCCAGCATGAATACCTGTAATCGGGAGAGTATAGAATGCTTTCTCCTCATCCCGTTTCTGCTACAGCAAAGAAGTAAAAACAAAACGGGAAGGGGGGGAGGTTCCTGAGCCCATAGTAGGGCAGAGCAAAAGCAGGTGGGAGGAGGGATACTCGTCCTCAGAGAGAAACACACTTAGAGACACCAGGTAGACGGAGCAGCCACAGGGACCCTCCCTCGTTTCCAGCCCTGCACCGAAGCAGGCTGATCCTTTCTGGCCTCCACCTGTTGGTGGCAGCAGCCTGTCTACAGCACCTGGTCCTGGGCACTTTGACATGCACTTCCAAGATGTAGCCATTTTAGTGCTACAGGCTTGAGGCTGGGGAAACTCTTAAGTGTCCTTTAGCTGTATGAACTGACTGTCACAGAAGTGGAACCCAGGGTAAGGCATGGACCACTGAGTTTCCCCTGCAGCCCCACAGACTATGCCCATCAGCTTAGGAACCTCTGGAGCCTGCTGTTTGTTTTCTGCAAGGCCAGCAGAGAGCATTACATATACAACAGGGACATGGGTGGTGGTGGTGGGAGCCTGGGCTAAGGAGGGGGCATATGTGTAAGAGCATTTGCCCTGACACCCAAAAATATCCATGTGGGCTCTGGACAAACAGCTAAGGCCCCTTGGAGGTACCAACTCGCAACAAAGCTTACCTACCCAGAGACAGCCCCTGCCCTCTAGCTCAGTCAGACCCTCCTTCTTTTGAATTTCAGGCTATCCCCACCCTGACCTCAAAGCAGACTTTCTTCCTACTACATCGAAAACTTCAAAACTACTTTGAGTTTTGCTCAAGAGAAAACGGAGCAAGTCTTCCTTGCCTCCAGCGGGCCCCAGGTGCCTACACTTCGCTATTTACAGTTCAAGGGCCCAAGAGCCAAATGCCAGCTGAGAGCATTTGAGCAGAGAGAGGCCTGTAGTGACCTTCCCACAGCCCTTTCCCAGGTATAGCAAGTGGGAAGAGCTCTCTCTTCCTCCCCGGGAAGACAATTAATTCCTTGAGATCCACTTCGCAATATCTCTAGACCCAGGAGTTCTGGCATGAGCTCCTGCTCTTGTTCCCTTAGCAAACACCTTCTGCCAGCCACCTCCACCCAGCCACATGAAATCAGTGTCCGTCTGAAGCCGGCTCCCTGACTCTCCCTGTTCGCAATGGCAGTAAGGCTGACTGGGTTCGACCATGCTAGTTGTGGGGGTGTCTCCTTGCCCAGAAGGAGTCCTTCCTTACCAGTGTCACGGCGACTTCCAAGTCTTCGACCAAGTCAGGTGTACACCCTTAAGTAAGCATTTCCAATCTGAACAGGAGAAGCCAGGAAATGGGATGGGGGTGCTGAGAGTCTTCTAGGGTGTCACTGAACTCCTCTGGGATGGACAAAGAACTCCAGGAGAAACCATGGAGAAAGGAAAAGAAATGGCTCTGGCCCTTCAGGCTGGAGAAACCCCGTGGGAGTCCGCTCTGGCCTGGGTATTTTATAAATCCTCAAGTCTTCCTCTTGCCCCCTATTGGTCCTGTTTAGATACCCACCCCCACGCCTTCTCGCAATGACTTCTGGGAACAAGAAGCAGCCCTCTCAGAGAGTCTCATTTCCTTTCCTTGTCTACCTATGTCCCTTTAACTCTCCTTCAACCAGCGGAATCCCGGGGAAGGAGAGTAAAGGTGGAGATAGAAAGAAGGTGCTGCAGAGATGCGGACAGGACCAGAGAGGGAAGAGATCAAGAACGGGAGCTGGAGACAGTCACTGTTTGTTTAAAAGTTATCATCACATCAGTATACACCGAAAGCGGTGAAGGTAAATTCTGCACTTACTGGGAGCTTGATTTGAAATCACTGAAAATTTTAAAAAAGGCTTAGAAACTATCTTTGGCCAGCAGGAAACCTACAAGCATTGTTATAATGTGTTGCAAAAATATTTTAAAGGTGGAGCTCGAGAAATGGCTCAGAAGTTAAGAACCCTCGCTGCTCTTACAGAGGACCAGAGTTTAGTTCCCAGCCCCCACAATGAGTTGCTCAAAACTACTTGTAATTCCAGCACCAGCGGATCCATTGTCTTCTGGCCCCTCTGTGTTTGATACATAATGGAAAAACAAGTGCGCGTGCATGCATACACACACACACACACACACACACACACACACACACACATGCACACTGAAGATTATTAAATATTTTAATGTCCTATTTTATGAAAGATGTGCTGTTCAGAATCATTTTTAGTTTATGAACAAGAGGCATGAGTTATTTCCCTGTATGTATGTATGTATGTGTGTATGTATGTATGTGTGTATGTATGTATGTGTGAATATATGTATGTATGTGTATGTATGTGTGTATGTATGTATGTATGTGTGTGTATGTATGTGTATTATGTGTGTATGCATGTATGTATGTGTATGTATGTGTGTATGTGTATGTGTGTGTGTATGTATGTGTGTGTATATATGTATGTGCACCCTGCGTGCATGTATATTTCTCTGCATGTATGCCTGATGCCAGCAGAGGTTTAATGCAGAGTATTGGGTTTCTTGGATCTGGAGTTACAAATGATTGGTTATGAGCCACCATCTGGGTGCTGGGCCAGGATGTATACAAGAGCAACAGGTGCTCTTAACCATGAAGCCATCTGTGATAGTTTGTATATACTTGGCCCAGAGAGTGGCACTGTTGGGAGGTGTGGCCTTGTTAGAGTAGGTGTGTCACTGGGTGTGGGCTTTAAGACCTCACCCTAGCTGCCTGGAAACCAGTCTTCTCCTAGCAGCCTCCAGATGAAGATGTAGAACTCTTAGATCCTCCTGCACCATGCCTGCCTGGATGCTGTCATGCTCCCACCTTGATGATTATGGACTGAACCTCTGAACCTGTAAGTCAGCCCCAATTAAATGTCCTTATAAGAGTTGCGTTGGTCATGGTGTCTGTTCACAGCAGTAAAATCCTAACTAAGACACCATCTCTCCAGTCCTCCTTAAAATACTTCTGTTCTCTTGCAATAAAATATAAAAACAGAGCCCTGGAAAATGAAGTCATCCTCTTCACGAGCTGTTGCTAATAGCAACAGTTCCTGTTCACTGTGACCTTCTAGGATGTTCAACAAGGCCATAACTGTACCCCTCTCATTTATTTGAACTTCAGTCAAGAAGGACTTCCCTTGGAAAAGGTATTATGTAAATCCCCAAGTCTCTAGATCACAGGTGATTGGCCAGTCGCTCAGGAGCCCCGACACTGGGCAAGGGGCTCCCTTTCAAATCTCCTTTGCTCACACATCATCTTTGGGTCTGTGCACTTGTGACTGTGGTACCTGTGGGGACAGAGGGTGCAAGGGCCCACAGGGCAGAGGTCATGGGAGCTGCTAGCATCCAGAACAGTCTGTGAGTAGAAGGAGATGGGAAGTGGAGCCAAGGAAGATACAGAGACCATCTTCTGAAGTGGCAGCAAGGAGCCCTGCCCTGTCCTCTCTTCATTTCCCACAGTCCTGGGTGGGGCCCCAAGCTTAACCTAATCCAAGATATATTGGTCAGCTCCTGATTTTTGTGACAAAGTATCTGAGAACCGCATTTAGAGGCGAAGGGTTTATCTTGGCCCATGGTTTCGGTGCATTGCTTACAGGCTGGAAGCACGGCAGAAACACCATGGCAGAAGGAAATGGCTGAGGGAAGATGCTCATCCTGGAGATCAGGCAGCAGAGGGTGACGCACAAAGGGACCAGGAACAAGGCAAAGCTTGTAAAGGCATGTCCCCAGTGACCACCTCCTCTATCCAGGCCCAGCATCTGACAGCTCACTCAGCTGAGAACTTACCAACTGCCTAAGTCATCACTCAGTTTAGTGTCTCCACAGTTCAGTCACCTCCTGGGAAACAAGCCTTCAATACATCAGTTCCCAGGACATTTTATATCCAAACTGTAACAGCAGCTGTGTTCAGCTTGGTGATTTGTGTGGGCATATGTCCTATACCCTCTCACTCCAAGAGAGGCCATCAGAAAACACAGTGTGTGTGACTGCATTTTAGAGTTTTGTTTACAACAACTCTGTTAAGAAGCAACCATGACTGGATACCTGAATTATCTTTTTATTTTTTTAAAAAGGACTTATTTATTTTATGTATGTGAGTACATATGGTTGTGAGCCTTCATGTGGTTGTTGGGAATTGAATTTTTAGGACCTCTGCTCACTCCAGTTGGCCCCACTTGTTCTGGTCAACCCTGCTGGCTCAGGTCCAAAGATTTTTCTATTATTATACATAGGTATACTGTAGGTGACTTCAGACACACCATAAGAGAGCGTCAGATCTCATTACAGGTGGTTGTGAGCCACCATGTGGTTGCTGAGATTTGAACTCAGGACCTCTGGAAGAGCAGCCAGTGCTCTTAACTGCTGAGCCATCTCTCTAGTTCAATACCTGATTTATCTAACAGGGCCATGAGTCATACAGAAGACCCCGGGCTTAGCTCCTGGGCTATGGAATTTGCAAATAAAGAAATAAATAAGTAAATAAATAAATAATAAACCTTGTGAAGTGTGCTTGGATACATATGAGGGTCATCTCGCTATACTAATGCTCTGCATTACTAGGAGGCTCTGTGACTGTGACATCCTGGAGAGCAACACATGTAGGTCCTCATAAAAGTGATTGTCTGCCCTGGAAAATTGCTAAATAAAAATCACAAAGGGAGGAAACAAGGGAAAACACTAAGAACGTGTTGGTAGGAACCAAAATCTCCAATCTTCTCCGACCACAAATTCCCCTGTCGTGGCTGCTCCCCCAAGAATGGGCAGGATCCTCCACCCAAAGGAGGGCTAGGAAGACAGTGCTCATGGGTCCAGGCTGTTCAAGGTGTTAGCTCATACACCCCTTAAGGAAGGAGAGCATGGCTCAGGATAGGCTGCCTAAGTCACCGTTTGTGAGCTAGCTCTTCCTGTGAGCCCAGGCTTGTCTTCCTGGATGTATCTTTTCCTTGTGGTACCCAAACCCTGGCCTACAGATGGATTTAAAATCACCTCTACTCACTGGGTGCCAATGCTCCTTGAAAGCAACTTGCAGGGCCAGTTGCCTCTAGATACCTCCCCAATGCTGAAGCTGCCTCCCAGTAACATACAAGCATCAGACTCCGACCAGCCCTGGGGCCACTCAAATCTGACACCATTTCAAAGATGATCCAGAAACCCAGAGGCCAATATCTTGCCTCCCAGTTCAGTGCTGATCACGTATCAGCCCAGCTCTGTCACCCCCTCACCCCCGACCCTTCCACTTGGCTTCAGTGTTGCTCTCCCATCCTGGTGACATGGGAACCCCTTGATGCTCATTGGCTCTGATTGTGGGTGAGGCCAAGACTGGAAACCTGGTTTGACTGTTAGGATCCCAGAGAACCTTGCCTGCCTGTTTAGGTGGGCACTGTCCTCCTATGGATTTGGATGTTACTTGGCTCTGTGGCATCAGAGCAAAATGACCATAATTAAAACAAAATAAAATTAAAATAACCTCAAGTAGAAATCCTGCCACAGCCCTCAACCCCAGATCCTTACCTTATACCTAAAAATGCATCCAACTGAATCCATCCATCCATTGCAAAGCTCAAGGAGCCTCCAGGTGACCTTTAAAAATATTTATGTGCATGTGCATATGTGTGTGCATGCATTTTTTGAGTGCAGGTTCCTGCAGAGTCCAGAATGAATGTGTAGGATCCCTTGAGTTGGAGTTATAGGTTCTTTTTTTTTTTTTTAAGATTTATTTATTATTATACATAAACACACTGTAGCTGTCTTCAGCCATACCAGAAGAGGCCAGATCTCATTACAGGTGGTTGTGAGCCACCATGTGGTTGCTGGGATTTGAACTCAGGACCTTCAGAAGAGCAGTCAGTGCTCTTACCCGTTGAGCCATCTCTCCAGTCCCGGAGTTATAGGTTCTTATGAACTACATGGTGTGGGTTCTGGGAACTGAATTTGGGTCCTCTGTAAGAGCAGCAAATGTTCTTAACTGCTAAGCCATCTCTCTAGACCTAGATGATGAAGATCTCTCTCTCTCTCTCTCCTCTCTCTCTCTCTCTCTTTCTGCAACATTAGAAGGAAACTTACAGTAAAACAAAACAACAAAAAACCCTACATTTTCTTTGCCTTATTACTCAGTTTTTGTTGTTGTTGTTGTTTTCCTTTTCAAGACACAGTTTCTCTGTGTAGCCCCGGCTGTCCTGGAACTCACTCTGTAGACCAGGCTGGCCTTGAACTCAGAAATCTGCCTGCCTCTGCCTCCCGAGTGCTGGGATTAAAGGTGTTCACCACCACACCTAGCTTGTTTTTGTTTTGTTTTGTTTTGTTTTGTTTTTTAAAAGATTTACTTATTTATTATATGTAAGTACACTGTAGCTGTCTTCAGACACTCCAGAAGAGGGCATCAGATTTCGTTATGGATGGTTGTGAGCCATCATGTGGTTACTGGGATTTGAACTCCGGACCTTCGGAAGAGCAGTTGGTGCTCTTAACCACTGAGCCATCTCTCCAGTCCTTGTTTTGTTTTTTTAACCTGTGTGTCTACACTTAGCTTTTGTGTACACATTGAGTAGGAAGAGAGGGCCTTGCTCAGGGCCTGTTCACAGTCAACTACCTGTTTGTGTTAACCCACTGCAGGCAGGCCACACACAAACAGAATATGACCTGTATGTATCCTTGATGAGCCCACAGGAAGTGGGATCTGTCCCACCTGCCTCACAGGAAGTGCCCATGGTGCTGTCCACCCGCCCTTGTGGTGATGGCTGCATACACAGTCCTGCACCCACACAGTCAGGTGCTGAAGCTGGCTTCGAGGAAGCGGTCACCCATGGCCTGGCTGTAGATGAGCAATCTGAACCCTCAGGCCTTGGGTCGGGGTGATGTTCATCTGGATGCCTGCACACAGATTATTCCGTCTTGGTGGTTGGCCTCCCTGGCTAGCAGACAAGGAGTTTCTGCCTAGGATGACCCACCTAAGTATTCAAAGATGACTCAATGACCATAGAAGACAATGTCCTGGTCTTGTCGGGCAAATACTGAACCTGGAAAGGAAAGGGGCAAACACATGAATTTTTACAATCTGAGCTGAGTTCACACTACCGCCTCAGAGCCTGAGCTGCTTCGAGCCAGGTGCCTTGAAGAAATGGGAGGGTCTGGGGCACTTGGTTCTTTCACTTCTGTGCCTGGTAACAAAGAAATCCCCTGAGGAACATGCTTAAATAGAGAGAGGCCTCACCGACCATGGGATGCAGAGGTGCCACTGGCCCTGTGTATTCTTCCAGGCCTGGGGAAGCGGTAGCTTGTTGGGTATGCAGGAAGGATTTGGGCCTTGTGCTAAGCCTCTCATGAGAATCCTGGGCCATTGGAATATGGGTCTTCAGTGTCCTCTCAAAGGCTGAGATTTGAAGACATTTCCCTCTGTCTATGGCACTCCTGGGAGGTGGCAGAACCTTTAGGAAGGGTGTCTAGTAGAACAGGGTGTGCCCTTGAAGAGGATTCTGGGACCTGGGCTACAGTCCATCCTCCTTCCCTCCTTCCCTTTCTCTGTCTCTGTCTCTGTCTCTCCCTCCCTCCTTCCTGGCTGTCATGACATCAACATCTTTGTTCTACCAAGTCCTCTTGTCAAGAAGGTCTGCCTTAACCCAGAGTAGAAGGAGCCAATGCTAGCACTGTGTGCAGAGCGGACTGAATAAGCACTGCCCTCAATCTAGCAGACCAGCCTTTTGTCTTGGTGACAGGAAGCTGACGCAGGGGCCTCTCCCTGGTCACTGGGGTTGTCTGATTCCTGAAAAGCCAGTATCTGCTTGAGGACCAAGAGAAGCTGTGAGTCCTGACGTCTTACCAATTCTGTGGAGGCAAGGTCTAGGTCTGGAAGGCTTTCTAAGCCCATACCACATGCCATTCTGACCTTCATGAAAAAAAGAAAGGCAATTCAACTTACAGCTGCCTCACAGGCTGCAGTCCCTCCCCCTACTGCCTAGCTACCATCCCTACCACTATTTACAGAACAGGTGGCAAGTCTGTAGGACATCGCCACCTGCTGGCCTCAGATGCACACCACAGTCTGTGGGAGACAAAGCAGTTCCTATCCACCCTTTAGCAGGGAATATATTTCTGAGCCCCAAGACCCTCCGTGGGTGCTGGAATTACACGCTGTGTTTCTTCCTTTATGTACACTCTTGTGATAAAGTTTAATTAGTCACAGTAAGAAGTTAATGATAAAATACAACAACTGCAGCAATGTGCTGTAATAAAAACTTACAACTTAGGGATTATTTATTTCTGTAATTTTCCATTTAGTATTTTTTGGATCACAGTTGACCTCAGGTAACCAAGACTAAAAATAATGGGGGTGGGGGAGTGGGGCTGGACAACTACACTCAGAACTGCTACTACCGTTCATATATATATATATATATATATATATATATATATATATATACACACACACACATATATATGAATACATACATATATGTGTGTGTGTATATATATATGTATATAAATATATTCACACATCTGATTTCTAACTGATTTCTTTTTATAAACTGTTCAATGTTTCAAGATTCCAAGAACAGTTCAGCTCACACGTTCCTGGTCACACATGGGAAAGCAAGTTCAAGGGGAATAGCTTTCTAACTCTTTGAAACAAAGCCACATACTAACAGCCGACATCTAAATAGACTTTTATTTTTTTCTTGTTTGGACAGAAAAGAAAAAGTCATTGGCCTTCATTAGACTCCCTAAGTGTTGGAAACACCTGAACTCAGAAAGAGTGGACCTTGTAGAAAAGCATCACAAATTAAAAATATATTTCTCCATGTGGTAAAAGTGCTTTTGATCCAATTAAGGGTACAGCAAAGGTTATCTTAAACACAAACTGAAATTGGGCCTGTGATCTGTGGCATCGCGGGTCCCACTGCAGGCGAGGGTGCTTGTGGAGAGTGTGGACACAGATATGACAAGGTGTAGAGAGCGTTCTGCTGCCGGCCACACCTCGCCTCACTGAAGGAATGAGGAAGTGCCCCAAAGCCCCTGCTGAGGACAGTCTGCATCTGAGGACATCAGGTGGCATTAGATCAGGAGGAAGGGCTGCAAGGTGTGGAAAAATCCTTGTTTCCCATCTGTGGGGACAGTGGGCCCACCTTGGGGCTCAGGCTCCATGGAGAGATGTCAACCTCTGGTGGGAAGGACCTGGGTCTATGGGAGATCTCACAGGGCCAGTTCCCAGCCAGGGCCTCCTAATCCTGCTGTGCCTTTCTGGGGGACCCCATCCCCACAGACAGAGGGAGGTAAAGGATTTTGTTTTCATGATATTATAGAGTTCTCAAGACAGCTAATTCTGCCAACAGTGACAAGGTGACAGAGTACTCAGCCTGCAGGCTCCCCAGGCCTTGGTAGCTACATCTGTCCTGGAAGCCAGCGGCCCTTCCTACCCTGCCACAGGCCAGAAACAGAACCGTGATCATGCAGGGAGCTGTGAAGGTGTGTGGTGTTGGAGAGTGGGGAGTGCGGGGCACATCTGTTCACAGTAGACCTTAAGCAACAGTAGGGAATTAACCTGAAGATACATTGAAAAAAACAAAACCAACCAACCAAACAAACAAAAAACCAGCATTGTTCTTCCCTCCTCGCCCTGCTCGCTGCAGCAGCCCCATGGAGGACAGAACAGGAACACCCTGTTTATAGTCAGCAAGCTGCAGCCGCCCCCGCCCCCTTGGCTCTGAGTTTTAAGGGCACCACATTGCATCTCTTCTTCCAAGGGAGCCGTCTAATGTGGGGTGGCATCGAGGGGTCCATTTTGTAAGCTTGCCTGGTCTGAACTTGAGCCTGTCACAATCTTTCACGCTCTGGAAAGCGGAGCCCGGTCCACTGGTCCTACTGCTGGTACCTTCTGAGGTCACCTGTATAGGGCTCTGGGGAGCCACTCTTTGTGGGGTGATGCAAAAAGCAGACCTCTGACCACACATAGGCCCTCCAGCCGGCAGGCAGGTGACAGGCTTCTTCCTTGTCCCTGACACCCCTGGGCCAGCAGTCTCAGTGGGCTGGCGATGAGTCCTCCAAGCCCAGCAACTCCCTGACAAGTCTCTCTCCAAACTGTGCCCGGCTGTACTTCTTCACGTGGTAGGCGTCTGACATTTTGTACAGGATGTAGGCGTTGTTGACGGCGATGCTGACGGCGAACCAGAACACTTGCTGCCACGTCTTATTTGGCTTGTGAGAGATGAAATACCTGGGAAGAGGGGAGGCACGGCATGGCGTAGCTATTTCCTGAGGTTTACAAGATCCCTCATGGGAGGAGGGAAGCACTTTAGGACTCAGCAAGTGAATAAAACCCACAAGACTGAGGGGACTCTTTAATCTGTCACTAGTGTCCAGTGGGGGAGAGCAGGCGTTTGTCCACATCTCCTCAGAAAAGTCTCACAATGGACATGCTGGTTATAGCTCGCAGGGGAGAGGAGCCTAGAGACTGAGCATTGGGGCAGAGCATCTGAAGAACTCCCTTGTGGTGGATGCACTGGGAACCAGCTGTGGGCAGGGCTCAGGGGCGGGGCTATGACAGGCCCTGCCCCATCCTCCAGCATCTGTCTTCTCAGGGCCTTTCGCTAGGCCCATCCACATCTAAATGCTTAATCCCTCAGTTCCAGCCTCATGATGTGTTCTTTCTTTCTTTCTTTCTTTCTTTCTTTCTTTCTTTCTTTCTTTCTTTCTTTCTTTCTTCCTTCCTTCCTTCCTTCCTTCCTTCCTTCCTTCCTTCCTTCCTTCCCCCCCCTCTCTCCCCCAATTGTGCTCCTGTTATCCATCTGTCTTTCCTCAGGGAAGACTAGGGACCCTGGGAATGACCCTGATGACACTATTTATGTCCAGAACCTTATTTTATGATTCTCTTATCCTGTTTATTGTCTCTACATCTTGGCCACATCATATATGAAGACCACCAGGGAGTCCAGCTCAGGATGGACAAAGCCTAGAAGATAAAGGCTGAACTATGTGCCAAGATGCCCACCAATGGGGTATGAGCAGTGGCGGGTACCTTAGGTGGGGCTGGAGGCCTGGGGTGTGAATGGAGTGCAGGGCTCTCTAGAGGAGATGGGTGTATAGACCACCTGGGGGCAGGACGAGGGCCAGGGACTACCTCAAGGGGCTTCATGCCCCATACTTATGTTCTTCACTATGTCTGGGCCTGCCATGGTGTTATAGCGTGTCATCATGTTACCCACATGCACACCGGCTGCCCACACACCTGATGTCACCCCCCCATGCACACCGGCCACCCATGCACCCACCAGCTGCCCACGCACCCAATGTCACCCCCATGCACACCAGCCGCCCACACACCCACTAGCTGCCCACGCACCCGATGCTACTCGCACTCACACCAGCCGCCCATGCACCAACTGGCTGCCCACACACCTGATGTCACCTGAATGCACACCAGTCTTCCAAACACCGGAGGCCACTCATACGCACTCCGGCCGCCCACGCATCCCCCCACACCCACGCACTCACTTGCTGTACTTATCGTCATATCTGCAGATGTAGCTGAGGTGAGCAGCAAAGGCCTCCACAGCCAGAGGGCAGGGGATTTCCCCGCTCCTCCGCTTGATGATGACACCTGTGGAGGAGACGGGAGCTCAGTCCCCATCCAGGCTGCCCAGTTTTTGGGCGTGGGGCGTGGTGGGGAACTGGACCAGCACGTCCATAGTGTGCTTCAGCAGATGGTGGGTGTGAGGAGGCATTGGAGACAAATGCACAGTCATCTTACCACCTAGCCTCGGTAGCTTCATGGGCACAGGGACAATGACATAGCCACAGGCACGTGCAGATGCTACTGGGACAGGCCTGAGGAGAACTGGGGGGTGGGGAAGGAGGCTTCTCTATTCCTCCCCATACCGGTTGACTTGGTCAGGGGCTGGAGGAGGGCAGCAATAGCAACAGCGTGGGTGGGATCATGTCACAGAGGAACAAAGAGGTCAGCCCTTCCACACCAGGCCCAACGCCCTCACCCCTCTCAGGAGCCTCTCCACAACCCCTTAGTTGCCGTCACTGTCCATCTACCCAGAATGTTCCTCTGCACACACAAAAGGGAATGCAGCCAACGGGCCCCCAGAGCCATGGCACAACTCATAACCAGCAGAGCCTGGGGACCAAAAGGGAACCCACAGGGTCTCCCCATTTTATTGCACCAATGCTGCTGTATGACGTCTGTCCTCTGGCCTGCTTGTGCACTGTTTTGATACCCTCTGCAGGCCACTGGAACAAAGATGGAGGTGTCCTTCCCAGCATGATGTGCACCTGGAAATGGTTAGGGTCTCCCACTGTGCTGGCTGGCTTTATGTCAGACTACAGAGGCATACACCATGAGGAGAACATAAATACATACGTACACTGTACCACAGAAGCACATGTAGACCATACATGTAAAATGACCATACATATACTGTACAACTATCTGTCTATCTATCTATCTATCTATCTATCTATCTATCTATAGTACATATATACATATATGCACACACGTATATAAATACACACATGGTATGTGTATCCACTATATATATATATACACACACACACACATACTATATAGCAGTATATATATATACATTTATACACCTATAAACACACACATGGTATGTGTATACACTATACACATACTATATAGTGGTATATATATTCATATATACACATATATATGCATATATATATATATATATATATATATATATATATAACACATGATATGTGTATATACTACACACATACATATATAAACACATATGGTATGTATATAGACTACACACACAATACATAGTATATATATATATGTGTATATATGTGTATATATATATATATATACATATATAAACACACACATGATAAGCACACATATGTTATGTGTATACACTATATACACACACACACACACACACACACATCACACACATGGTACACCCCAGGAGCACGAATGTCACATACCCAGCATGCACATAGGAATGTTAGCTGTTCATGTGCACACTGCTCTGGAAATGTCTCTGCAGATTCCTTTGCGATCCTCTCAATTTTTTTGTCTCAGCACTTTAACACGGTCTTAACTGTCAGTGACTCTGGGCTAATTAAATCCCTCTACTCTGAGTGGATTTGAAATCCCTGGAGAATTAGGGAGGTAAACAGCAAGCAGCCTGGCATCCAGGATCACACAGGCGCTTTGCTTCCAGGAGTCAGAGATGATAAAATGATCCACAAACTACACCCACAACATAGCCCATCACCATGCCCTAAACAACAGAGCCATCACACCCTAACACGACGATGAGACCAAGCCACCTGCCGATCAAACCCTCTCAGCTCGGCCAAGGCAAGCTAAGAGCTTCATGCAGCTCCTACCTGTCCCTTTGCAGGACAGCACAACCAACTATGAGAGACACAGACAGCATGAGGACCCTCCATGCTTGTGCCCCAGGTGCCCCCTTCCTGTACCCGTGCTCACACCCCCTACTCACCTTTCTGCACAGGGGAGTAGGCGTTGGTCAGGAAGCGAAAGTGTCCCTTGTTGTACCAGCAGATCAGCGACATGTTGCCCTTTGTCCTGATCTGGTGCTGGCCCCGGGCAAGTGGGGTAGCGGGGTTGGTCAACATGGATGGAGGGAGACCTGTGCAGTCGCTCTTCCTGGAGCTGAGGAGGCCGCAGCAGTAGATGCCTGGAAGGAAAGATGCAAACTCTCACATGTCCCCCTGTCAGTGCCCACCCACAACCCAGGAAGGAGAGCAGAACCCTCAGAGACGGTTGTTGAGGCCTTTCCCCATCCCTCTATAAGAGCACACCCGAAGGCCACTGAGGCCATAACTAATGCAAGCGATAGATTAATGCAACAATATGGCCCTTTTCAACGGGGCTCTTGGTTGGCACTGTGGGGCATAGCATCCCATCTGCATCCATAAATGGAATTTGCTAACGTGTCACATATGCATTAGGAAAGGGCCACAGGTAGATAGCTGCGGTGATAAGGATGGTATGGCTGTGCCCAATAACACAGCCAGAGACCTCAGGATGGACACACCTGTCAGCTCTTGGGACTCTTGTCACTGAAGACAAGGCAAGTGGCATTCCACTGCAAAGAACTCAGTGGTTCTAGATGCTTCTAAAAATTCATGGTGATATCATTTCTATATTGTCTAACCTCAGAAAAAGGCAAAATTTCATCTCTCTCCCCAGACATGGGTTCTCTTCCTATCTCATACCTTGCTGAGACGGGGAATGCCTTTCCCTGGGGATCTCAGAAGCAACTCTCCTAACGCTTCCTGGGGAAGGTGCCCTGGAGACCCAGGCCATGTCCTACACTCATGCAGCTCTGTGGACATGCCTCTGCAGACCATAGGTCTGCTCAGACAGCAAGCCAGATCCCCACTGTGCTTCATGGAGAGCCAGACCTCCTCCAAGGTGGCTGTGTCACATGTGTCACGTGTGTCACGTGTTCTAGGAGCAGGTTCTGAAGCTTCCCTCTGTCCTCCGTCTGATCTCCTGCTAGTTTCTTGCTACAGATGGGCTGAGTCTGCCGGCACCACCCAGCACAGAGGACTATCTTTACCTAGACTGCAATGTTGGCTAGCCAGGCCAGCCTGTTCCCTCACTTCAACCAGGCTTCCCAGCCCAGGATGTAAGCTACCTGTCACTCCACAGTACAAGAGGGTTCAGTTTTAAGGCCTGATATCCACTGTGTTACAGAGCAAAATGTCTCTATTCTAGTAGCTTCTGTCTATGAGTGATGCTTTCTCTGCTGTCCCCAGCATAGCTTGGCCTTTGGGCCTCCGCTTTTTACATCCAGCATCTGCCAAAGTCAAGGGGGGCTTATCCAGTCTGCAAAGAACAAGCAGCCTCTTGTTCCAGGAGCCCGGGACCTTTCTGAGGCCTGTAGGATCGTCCCTGACCACAGAGGCCTCTGCCAGTGGGAAGGAGACTCACCAGCTATGGAGGATGACTCGATACTTTCTAGACCCTGTTTTTATGAAGGGCTTTTCCTCCAGGCCATTTATGGCCAGAACCACACAGCAAAGTACATATAAAGGAATGCCCAGGAGACTGGCAGGGCTCTGTGCCAATGCTGTCACCCGACAGCAAGCCCAGGACTCACACACTGGGAAAGCACCAGAATCCAGACACACAGGGCAGCTGAGACACTGTGAGCAATCTGTGATAGCTGCTGCTCCTACCCTCCTCATTCTCTGGTCACTACCCCCCCCCAGCTGCTGCTCCTACCCTCCTCATTTTTTGGTCACTCCCCACCCCCCAGGAGCTGGCCATGCTGGACAAACCTTGCTTCTCAAATTCTTCAAACAGATTGAGGCTGGTGATGCTGGGCCCTGTGAAGATGATATAGTTCTTCCCAGCTGCGTTCCGGCACAGGCTCCGGGCCACCATGCTGTGCAGCTGTGGCTTGTTCTTCAGAGCGTCCAGGCCATCGGGGCCACCGCCTTCCTTTAGGTGGACATAGATCTTGAACAGAAAGGCAGAGGGGTCAGAGTGCCAAGGGCAACAAGGACCACAGCCCGAGGCCGCAGGAAACATGGGGTCAGAGAACCCGGGGAAACTGAGCCTCATGAAGTCCTAGGTCACCACCACGGCCCCCCAAAACCTGAGCAGCTTGTGATTTAGCCTGGAGGCTTCTGTCTGAAAGAGTACGGGTGGGAGAGGGGCAGTTAGAGATGGGAAAACTGGCAGTCAAATTTGACGCAAACCTGTTCCTAAGTCTGCTCGCGTACACACACACACACATGCATACTCACACAAATAGAATCGAAGGGCACTTCAAGGGCTAGGCATGCTTTTACATGCCTAGTGGGTATCGCCCACTAGGCAAAATGACTAGTCAACCCAAAGGCAGGTAAGACAGCCCTCATCTGTCTCACTGCACCAGAGAGGCACCAGAGGTCAGACACATTCCAAGGGCCAGAAGCAAAGAGGCTATGCTAGGCTTGGTAAGCAGTTCCTTTCTTTTTTTTTTTTTTTTTTTTTTTTTGGTTTTTCGAGACAGGGTTTCTCTGTGTGCCCTGGCTGTCCTGGAACTTACTTTGTAGACCAGGCTGGCCTCGAACTCAGAAATCCGCCTGCCTCTGCCTCCCGAGTGCTGGGATTAAAGGCGTGCGCCACCACGCCCAGCAGTAAGCAGTTCCTAACACACGAGCCATACCAGCTCCATGATTGCCACCAAACACGTGTATGTGGGAAAGAGGATGGATTCAGGGGCAGACCAGACTTGCAGGTAAGGTGCTGACTAGTGTCTCCTAAGGAGAGCAGAAGTTCCGGGGAATGTTAATACTTACATAGACAGATACCCAGCAGAGCCTGTCACATCCCCATGCCTGTCCTGTTCTGCAGAGCAAGCTCACATTGGAGTCATCTGACATGCTGGAACTGCTAGGAGCTGGGACACCAATGGTGTTCTCTGAGAAACTCCCAGAAGGAGCTACTATGTCGGGTCCCATCCTGTCTGATGTGTTTGGCAGCTCACCTACCAAGCACCAGTGTCCTTAAGAATAGAAAAGCCCAACTCTGTGTTCAGGTCAATGCACAGGGATGTGACTTAGCAACGAAGTCTTCAACAGAATGGGTGGTAGATACTTCCTTCACTGGGAAGTGGTGCCGGACAACAGAGCCACCAGGCTCGGCAATGGTTGGGAAGGTGGTGGGTTCTGGCCTACCATGGGTAATATGCAGCTGAACATGTTATTTGATTCTACACAAGAACACACTCAGCTTCAGAAACGCTGTACTACAGGGATTTTAAAAATTACCTCATTTACCTCAGGCATACCTGTTGTCCTCCCACACTATAGGATGGGAGCCTACGCATGGTGCATGCAGCTCCTGTGTTCAGGCCCCACAAGGCTGAAGTCAAAGCATCAGCTGGTGTGTTTCTATGTAGTGCTCAAGAAGCTCCTAGGGCAATTAGGTTGCAAGACAGTGTGTGTCCATCACTCTCTGGGAGCCACGAGGGCTGTCCATGTCTATCCTCTAGCTTCAGCCAGCATCGTTTATATAGATATGTTGACTATATACTCAAAGAGCTATTAGTGCACATTGTGGTTAGAATATGAAATATTCTCCACATTTGTGTGTTTGAACACTTGGTCCTGAGTGATGGTGATACTGTCTTGAGAAATTGGCGAACCTTTTGGAGGTGAGGCCTTCCTAAAGGATGGTGTAAGCTGGCCTTGAGGGTTACATCCTGGTCTCTCTTTCTTGTTGAGCTCTGCTTCCCGACTGTTCATACAGTGTAACCAGTTACCTCACCCTCTGCCACAGACTGAGCTGCTCCTGCTCCTGCTGTCTGCCTAGTCTTGAACTAGTAGAAAGCTCTCCTAAGTTGTGTCTTGTCCTGTGTTTGGTCTCAGTGGCAAGAAAAGTAACTAATACGGAGAACAGTAAGCATTTGCTAGGACTGAAGAGACGGCTCTGTGGATAAAGCATGGGCAGCTCTTAGGTTTGGTCCCAGAGGAACCAACGCCCTCTTCTGGCCTGCACAGGAACCAGGCACACACATGGTGCACATAGGCACAAACATGGTGCACAGACACACACACAAAATGCAAAGGCCATACATGGTGCACAGGCTCACACATGGTACACCAACACTCAAGTGCACCGGCACACACATAGTGCACATAGGCACACACATGGCATACAGGCACTCAAATGGGCAAAACATCACATACATAAAATGAAAGTAAATGAATCTTAAAAAAAATTAAAGCGTGTACGGAATTATGGGTATTCTGGGGTTTTGAGGTAAGGGTTGCTGAATGTAAAATCAAGTTAGAAAGAGATACTAATTATAAAAGTCCTTTTCCAGCTGGAACTGGTGTACTCTAGGGCACGAGTTTCTGGTCACTGGTGTGGACTGCCTTCTTCACATGTCTGGAGATCAACAGGACTAAAGTTAGGCAGGGTCTTGCTCTCCTGGGGTGGGGGAGTCTCCCCAACACCAGCAACGGGCGACTCAGAGTTTGCCCTTGGCTTGGAACACAATGGCAGGGCCATCTGAAACCGCTCAGCACTTGCCCACGTGGGCAGGCCCAGGCATTCTATCTACCTTCTCCTTCTCAAAGTGTGAACATGGTGTGACGTTATTTCCTTCTCAAGGTGTGAACAGTGTGGCATGGACTTCTGCCTAGCCAGTCTTCTCCCTATCCAGAAATGCAGAAGTCAGACCAGAGGCATCCAGAGACTCCCAAGTGCGGGGTGACTTATGGGTTGGTCGGTGGGGTGTACAGAGTGCATATGTCCTGCAAAGGACAACTTGCTTCTCGGGGTAGACCTCAGGTTTCATTTTCCTACTCAAGAAAGGCACAGAGCTTAAGAACCAGTTATTTCTGGAGTGTTTTGTATGACATTTTCAGATGGCAATGACTTGCAGGACACTGGAACTTGGGAAGAGCTGTGGACTGGGCCGTGTAAATGTGACAACAAGAGAGAACGGTGTATGTAACAGCCCTTGAGACACCTGCTGAAGGTGTCTCAGCCACACAGCCACTCAGCAACACAGCCAGAGACTAGCATGCCATCAAGGTCAGTAAGTTGTTAGCAAACGCATGCCAGAGACAGACAGAGTGGGACTCCAGCCACCCCTAATGGCCTGAACAACACATGATAATCTCCACATTTGGGCCATGGAGCATGCATAGTCACGTTGGCCACCATTGGCTCTGCCCATGATAGTCAAGAAAACTAGGCGATCTCAAAGCAATTACTTCAGGCGTAGTCCAGCCTCTGTCAGGGCCCTCTAAGAGCCCTAGACAAGGAAGTCTGATGGCTTTTTCCTCCTGGAAACCCCTCCAGCTCTCAGGAGCTTCTCTTTCTATATTACATTCTCCAGGTCTCTGTGTCCTTAATCTTCACTAGCCCCAGACAAACCCAAAGCCACTATCCCAGCCCATCTTTGGTGCCTCTGAGTGTCTGGCACCCTAAGTCCTGGGACCATGTCACAAACCCTACCTTACAGGAGTGGAGTCAGGTACGACTGCGTGCTTTCCATGGACCAGCTACCCTACAGGAGGCTAAGGGAGACCAGACTGGCCTCTGCTTGAATGCTTGGGGATGAGCGTGACAGTTGGAAGATACTGAACTAACTCCCCAACACCCTGGGCCCATGGCACCCCACCCCATCCTTCCTATCTCCCCAGTGCCTGTCCACCCCAGAGCCCCCCACTTCCGACACTTCTCGCCCCCTTCCCGGTGGCTCACCTGGATGATGAACCCGGTTGAAGAGCACTGGCGGACCCACAGGCTGAATTTCCGCTTTTTCCTCTTCCGCAGCTCTCGCTCCGTGCATGTGGCGATGAACACAGGGTCCTCGTCAATCAGGGGTTCATGTAGCACCTGCGGGAAAGCAGGGGGGAGATGTTCTCACAGGGCAGTGTGAGCTCAGCTCCCAGCAACACCTTCAGAGGCTGTGACGGAGACTAAGTCACCTGACTTCTCTGACCAGGAGCCTCCTTATCAGCACTGCTGCACTAAGGAGGGTTCAGCCAGGAGGCACGGCACGCTCGCCTCCATCCTGATGCAGTGGACATTCCTTCTCAAGGGATGGGTGTGGTTCTTACTATCCACTTTACAAATGTCCACGCTGGCTGTGCCTTTGATCTTCATTGGCATGAGACAGCAAACTCAGAGATGCTGTCCCAGTTTGCCTTTGGTACCTCTGAGTGTCTGGAGCTCTAGGTCTTTGGGACTGTGGCCCATATCAGTCATCTATATCACTGGCCTAGGATCTCCAGCCCCAACTCCTATCAGTATGTATGGAGTTATGTATGGATGGGTATGTATGGATGGGGGTGTGTACACACAAGTGAAAGTGACTACAGAGTCAGAGGTACTCTGGGACTGGAAATACAGTGGTCGTGAGCTACCCACTACGGGTGCTCTGAAGTGAACCTGGCTCCTCTGTAAGCAGAGCAAGCGCGCTTAGCCAATAAGCCATCTCTCCTGCTCCCCCGCCCCTAAGCAAGAATGGGACTTCACTCATGTTAACTTCTTTGTTGTTGTTGATGTTGTTGTTTACTGTTTTGTTTTGAGACAGGGCTCCTATGTATAACCCTTGCTCTGTAGACCAGGCTAGCCTTGAACTCACAGAGATAGCTCTCTACCTGCCTCTGCCTCTCAAATGCTGGGATCAAAGGCATGCGTCATGACTGCCAGGCATGTCAACTTCTTGATAACATGCAATCTATGACCCTTTCAAAGACAGGACAATAAAGTAAAAGACTCTAAGTTGGTTTTTCAAATGAAGGTGCTTGGGAAGCCTCCGGAGACATTGTGGGTGGCACTGTGCTGTGATTCATTCCCTCCACTGCTCGATGCCACAGTTATGGATATCTGCAGTTAAGCAAGGTGACGTGTATACACGCTCATTTCCACACTACAGGGTGCTCTAGATTGAGGGACTTCAAATCACTCCTCTTCCCTAAACAAAACTTATTAGAATAATCCCCTGTTCTCATCCACTGCAACTGTGTGGCCACATGAAAGAAAGGACAAGGCCCAGTAGAGACCACATGAAGTCTAAAATAGTATCTGACTCTGTTCAGGGGAAGCTTCAACTAGCTAAAATCCTGGAGATGGTGGTCAAATGTGGCTCTCTCTCAGCAGGTTTGAGTCCACTCAGGGCATGAGGTCTTCCCCCAAAAGCCATATCAGCCCATGGCCTGGCACATGGAACATCAGGCCATGGCCTGGCACAGACAGTGGACAGTGATCTTAGCAGTTGTGACCTGCATTCTTTTGGTAACAGCACCTTCAGTTCTATTTTTTAAAGCACCAGCCTCTTGGGGCTTTAGCGATGCTCCTCCTGCAGAAGGCTCAGGTGGGGTTTCCAGTGCTCACGTGGTGGCTCACAACCTTGCAGAGCTCAAGTTTCAGGGGATGCAATCAATGCCTTCCCCCGATCTGTGGGTAATGTACACATGTATGCCCAACATTTACATACACGTAGGGAAAACATTCATGTACATAAAATAAAAATAAATCTCTTTCTTTTAAAGCATAAGCCATACCTCTCTACACTGCACACACTCTGCCCCGAGGACCTCAGTAGGAGCCTCTGCCACTGCCCAGTTTGGGAGCAGACAGGTTGGCCTGCCTGGGCTGCAGCCCGGACCCTCACATTCTCTGGCTCCTTGCAGCTTATGAAACCTTCAAAGCCCCCTGTGGAACTATCTAGCAAAATGGACAATCTAAGCGGGTCTTAGGAACAGGGAAGATGGCATGAAGGTGGCCAGAGCTCCCTGTTCTTCCTCTGCCCATCTCCTTGTCCAGACTGTGAGTCTGCTGTTTCCAGCCATCCAAGAATAGGGCCCCCTGAGCTCAGTGAGCCAGGGAGCCCATCTCTACATGATCTCCAACCACAGTTACAACACATCACAGCAGGGCGAGCAAGTAAGTATCTCTGAGTCTCCCTCCTCCTCCTCCTCTGGGGAAAACAGTCAGCTCTGTCACACAGCACCATCCCTGAGTCCCCTCTGTGTGACAAGCCACTCAGGGTGTGCCAGGCATCGAGTATAACAAGGGAGGCATCTCTTTCTTATTTGCATAATCCCTCTCCAGGGATGTTTCTCTGACTAGTCTGACTCCAGTTCTGATGAAAGTAGCACCTCCCGTCTTGTACCTGTGTGCGGGCATCACACAAAAATGGCTGCTTTGTTTGCTGGTAGATTCTGGAGTCTTCTGTGGACTCTGTAAAACCTTCTGCAAACGGTAACACTTGCTACAATGGTAGCTTCCAATGCTGCACGCTGAGAGTCGTGCCCCTGAGGGTGTGTGTGTGTGTGTGTGTGTGTGTGTGTGTGTGTGAACATCTGTGTGTCCAGGGCAGAGTCAAAATGGTGGTATCAGGGAGCAGTAGGCTCTGGGCCACTCCTGAGAATCACAGTAAGTCTGACCCCAACTCTGGACAAAGGTATGTAGAACAGCGTCTCAACTGGTCTGCAGGCAGTCTTCTAGGAAGAGGGAAAGAGAAGTTCCCAGGCAGGCAAGGAGGTAGCATGCTACCCCCTCCCCCACACCTCACCTCTGCCTCACACCCGGTGCCTGGCAAGTTCTAGAATGGTAGTAGTGCCTGTACAGAGTATTTCAAAGCCCATGGACCTGAGACATAGTAACCCCTCACGAAAGCCCTGAAGTTTCCAGCTGTGCAGAATAGGAGAACATTACAGACTCAGGAAAGTGACCATCGGGAGTGGGAGCCCAGCAGAAGCCCCTTAAAAGACAGTCGCAAGTGTAAAAATGGTGTGACTGTGTCACTGGAAACTCTCCACAGAGGAAACTCAGCTGACTCACCTCTGAACTGTCAGCACCCCTCACTGTCCTAGGTCAACAGAGCCCTTCTGAGATTCTGTCACCAGACTGAGTGTGACAGCACTGCGTGCAGGTGGACGAGGAAGGCAGTGTGGGTCAGGCGCTGAGAACCATGAGAGACTCTGCCTTCTGGAACAGGTTCAGGGTATCTGGAAGGAGTCGGGACTGTGACAGTGCTGAGCTGCCAGTTCCTGGACGAGGCTTCAGGCTCTGGCCTGAGTGGCCAGGTGGACCTTGGCATCTAAGAAGTCCCAGTGACCGAGTGAATCACCACAATTCCAGGTCATTCCTTCACCAACCAAAAAGTGCCTAGCCAGGAAGTGCCCCTCAATGAACATGATGGGGACCCTGAGGCTGGGTCTGTGTAAAGCCTTGTGTGGGAAAAGCCATGGATGAGGAGAAGGTAGAAAAAGGAGACTGCTGTAGCTCCGAGTGAAGGGTTAAATTCCAGCTGTCTGGGGGTTGGAGTTCAAGCCCCATCCTCCCTTACAAACACATTTGGCTCATAAGGTTAGCAGTCTAGCTGGTGACCTTAAAGAGACTTGTTCTAGTCACTAGAGAAAGTAAGCAAGGACAGGGAAAAAGGCGTCCTAAATCCTTTCCTGAGCCAAAAGTCTCAGGTATTCAATGACACCTGGCACACAAACATGTATGCATGTACACATGCACACACAAACACACATGACACATGTATACACACACATGCACATGCACAGACACATCTGCATGCATGGACCTGCGTGTGGAAACACATACATGCAAGTGCACACACATGATCTCACCTGGGTCTGAGATGGCCTGAAAGCAGCATCAAAGCCGCTCTGCAGGGAGTCGAGGAAGGGCTGGACCTTGTAGAGCCCATGCGTGGTCTGGCTGGATCGGAAGGCCACAACATGGAAGTACTTGAGGATCTTCTCGAAGCGGGCCTGGCTCATGACGAGGGCGAGGCTCCGGTTGCTATAGAAGCCTCCACTCCAAATGCTGAGTACTGACTCACAGTGCGAGACGCTAGTGGAGATCACGTAGCCCAGGAAGGCCTTCATCTCTGCCAACGTCACCTCCACCCAGGCACCATCACTGCCAAACCGCTCCTGGAACTTCCTGGCATACATGTTGGTCTGTACCACCATGTTCTTGAGCACGTTGTCCGGAACAAAGAGCTGGAAGAAGTCCACCGCACTAGCGCTGGGTGGCATTTTTCTGGTTGGACCTGAAACCCAAAGACAGGCTGAGTACTCATGTCCAAAACCATCAGCACCTGACAGGTCCTCTAGGCCTTGGGCCTCAGACCACAGCCCTGCCTAGCCTCTCTTCCTTCCCTCCTGCGTCTGACACCTTGCCCAAATGGAGGCCAAAGCCTGACTCTCACATGCCCTGGGCTCCTGTCACTCAGATGCTCCTGCCTTTTCCCCCAACTCTCTGTTCCCCAGACCATGCACATTATCCCCACGTTCCTTCCCAACATGATTTCCCCAGCACCCAAGCCTGTTGTTTTGTTCTGCCCCCTGCAACCCTCTCCTACTATCCCCTGATCCTTCTGTTGTCAGGCCCTTCACACCTAAGCAGCCCATCCCCTCATGCACTCTAGAGGACATCAGTGGCGAATGCAGCTCACCCAGTGAGGACTGCTCTGAGGAGAGAGATGTAGAAGGAGAGAGCATGTACAACCCCCAGTCATTCTCCAGAATGTGCTGTATGAGTTAAGGGGACTCTGTACCCATAATGCTTCAGTTGCAGCCAGTAGAGAGCAGGCCTTGCTAAGCAGTCCCACATAATTTTAAACGATTGGTGGGTTAATCCAAAGGGACTAGTGTAAGACAGTTTCACCAATGAGAGACAGGCCTCGCAAATTTTGACTGATAACAGCCTCTTTGCACATGTGCACACAGGCATACCTACACACACACACACACACACACACACACACACACACACACACACAACCAGACTCAACTTACTATAACATTCTCACCATGAACCCAAGTCATCTTAGGTGGAAAATCCATGTGTCCCCCAGCCAAATTGTTGTAATTCAGTCACAGCAGACTGTGGGTGTCAGCTGCTCCCCTCACAAGGGCAAGTGACAGGGAGCAATAGCTCAACGTCACTGTCCCAAACCTCAGAAGAAGCATCATCTGACACACCGCCAGCCGGAGAAAAGATCCGGGTTTAAAATGCACATGTGGCTCCTGCTCAAATCCATCCCTGCTGGGGCATTACCCTGAAGTCAGGAAGTCCTAAGCTGAAGCTTCTCTGTGAGTGTGTGCACACATGTGTGTATTCATGTGCACGTGTTTATATGACTCCTAGGAGCTACTGTTTGCAATTCTTTTTTTTTTTTTTTTTTTTTGGTTTTTTGAGACAGGGTTTCTCTGTATAGCCTTGGCTGTCCTGGAACTCACTTTGTAGACCAGGCTGGCCTCGAACTCAGAAATCCACCTGCCTCTGCCTCCCGAGTGCTGGGATTAAAGGCGTGCGCCACCACGCCCGGCTATTGCAATTCTATCATACAGGCTTGAAACAGCATACTCTGATTTGTAGTAGACAACCTTCCTTTTGCATCTGTGTGGCAATTTTTAGTAAAATCTGTGTGAAGAGTTTTCCCACCAGTTTGTATAGTCTTTAAAAAAAAAAAAAACAAGTTGTTCACAGATAAAGCCAATGAGGCAGCTAGGTTTTTGAGCAGTGTCCAGATCTGGGAATGGAACTACCTTTTTTGAGTTTCTATTATGTGCGAGCACACACGCACACCTGTGCATGCGTGTGTGTGTGTGTGTGTGTATCCATGAGTGTGTGAGTGTGGGGGTACATGTAGGAGGTGCATATACATGTGTGCATGTGCACATGCATATGGAACCCCAAAGTAGAGATTGGGCATCTTCTTCAATTACTCAGCTTCATCTTATTCATTTAGGCAGGGTTTCTCAATTAAGCCCAGAGCTCACCAATACAGATCCCAGCTCCAGGTCTCATGCTTACATGGTAGGTGCTTTCACCACTGAGCCACCTCCACAGCCCCGACTCCTTAAAATTCATCAGAGATTGGCTGGTCGCTCCCAGTTCTAGTGTTTTCTTTATAGAACATACTGAGTGAAATCAACTTCTAAAGTCTGTCTGCAGAGTCAGGTGGACAAGCCTGTATGCCAGATGCCCAGCACAGCAGTGGCATGAGGAGACAAGCCCAAGGCTTGGCAGCTGTTTCTGGGACAGCACCTATAGGAAAGCACCTCACTGAGGGCTTTGCAAAGCAAATTCTGTTTTCTGTTCACTTAGACAGCAGGGCGGCCACCTTCACTGTCCCCAGCCACATGCAAATAGCCTAGCTGCCACCAGTGTACCAAACCAATCCAGGAGGCGGTCCTGTTGGCATGGGGATGCTGAAACACAGAGCTATGTTTACTGGTGTGCCATAAGTGCACGAGTGAGCTTATCTGTGCTTTTCAGTAGGCCTGGCAGCCTCCTGTGGGTAGCGCCATAAATTATTCAGACCGGTGATCAGCGAGGGGAAGCAGCATTGTAACTGCTGTATCATGCTGACTGAGAGGCATGGAATTTTCTCTTCCTGAAGTCAGGTCTAGAGTCATCTTCCCTCCCATGCAGGCCATTTCTGGATGGATTGCCGAAGCCTGCTCCAGCCTGCTTCCTGAACACACTGCAGAGTGGCTGGCTTCCCTCATCTATTCGGATTGACAAGCTCCCCTGTTGGCTTTTCTTGGTTGCTGTGGTTCCTGCCACTTGGAATATGGTGACAGAGTCTGGTTGTCATGAAGGAGGGATGTCATTGATACAGCTCCTACCCACAGCCTCACCTAACTTTCTACATGACCTCTATAACTTGACATTAGCCCCCAGGGACACTAACCCCATTCAGACAGAACGTCATAAGTAGGACATAGCCAGTGCTCTCTAAGTGACTTACAGAGATGATTGGCTTTGTAGCTCTGCATAGGAGGTCACCTGCTGTCTGTGGAGATTACTAAGAATGCCACATGGCCCCATGGGGACAGCAACCATGTGTCTCTCCCCTCCAAGACACCCTCCTGCTGTGGGATGAAAAGAATAAAGTCCCTTGCCTCCTCTGGCTTCTTCATGCAACCCTACAGACTACCAACCCTTTGCATGGGCCCCAGGTTCTGCTCAGACACGCTCTGACATCTACTGAAGCAAGAAGGCCCAGGTTGTGGCTGCCTGATTCTTTCTGTCCTCCAAGCTAGGATGTGGTGTGCTTAACACCTAACTCATACATAGCAAGAATGGAGATTAGCAGAAGGGAGGGTGAGCTCTACACTCCATGCATCTTTGCTAAGCTCAGTAGGAAAAGCGAGGGGCCCGTGTCACTGCTCGGTGACAGGTTTGGGTCAGCCATGTACACCATACCTTCAATGGTGCCATGGAAGGCTGACAGGGCAAAAGGGGTTCACTGATGTGTGTACATGTGGGGCCCACCTGAAAAGGCAAGGTGCTTTGAGTATTGGGCAGAAGCAACAGACACATAACCTGCCTGGTGACAACTCCAGGTACAACTTTGTGTTTTTCTTGTCTCTCCTTTCTCCAGCTGGGGCAAGCCCCTGGGGACTACCTCTGGGAGACCACCCCTGGGGAACCACTCCTGGGGAACAATCTTGGGGACTACTCCTGGGGAACACCCTTGGGGGACTACCCCTGGGGACCATTCCTGGGGAACACCCTTGGGGAACACCATTGGGGGAACCACTCCTGGGGACCACCCTTGGGGATCACCCTTGAGGGACTACCCCTGGGGACCACTCCTGGGGAATAATCTTGGGGACCACTCCTGGGGACCACCCTTGGGAACCACCCCTGGGGGACCACTCCTGGGGACCACCCCTGGGGAACCACCCCTGGGGGACTACCCCTGGGGACCACCCCTCGGGGACTACCCCTGGGGACCATACCTGGAGGATCACTCCTGGAGACCACCCCTGGGGAACCACCCCTGGGGGACCACCATTGGGGACCACCCCTGGGGGACCACCCCTGGGGGACCACTCCTTCCTTGGTTCCCTCTGCCTTCCTTCATCTTGAGCACTAAGACAAAGGCAGACGGTACAGCCTTTATAGTCTCTGAATAAGGACAAGAGCTGCACAGCCTCGACATCGCTACAGGTGACACAATGGGCTGCTCGATCTTCATTCAGGCAACACGTACTTCATGACCATTAATATGCTTGTCAATAAACACCCCGAAGGCAGAATGAACCCCCAGATCCCCTTATCAGAATAGAAGAGTATCTTCTTCCATTCTGGAACATTCTGTAGCAGCCATGCTGCTCAGGATAAAGACAGCTATTGGGATGCTTGGGGTCAGATACTGTCAGCAGTTGTTGTGGAACATCTAATGGTCATGTTTAAATGCAGAGTTGGAGTCACCACTCTCCAGGTTAAATCAAATGAGTTTAAAACCGTAAGAAGGATGTCCCATATTACCACACCCTGACTCTCTCTAGAGACACTGGGCATCTCATTCAGTAAAATGTGGTGCAGAGAGAGGCCTGCAGTCCCGAGCGTGCCCGTAATCCCAGCACTTGAGGAACTGGACTGCTGTGAGTTCAAGGCTAGCCTAGTTTATATAGCAAGTTATAGGCTATCCTGTGCTACATAGAGTGGCATCCTATCAAGGAAAAGAGAGAGGGGGGAAGGAAAAGCCAGAGGTGATCATGATGGATGGTGGAAGGCAACAGGGCAGTCAGCAGGACCAGCACCAGCTGAGACACAGGAGGAATCCATGGACAGAGAGAGAGAGGAGGGGTGAGAAGACTGGGGTACGCCTGTGCACCTGTGTGCAGAGGCCGTGTATACACTTGGTCCAGGCTGCACAGTCTCTTAAACCCTTGCTTCAAATCTGTTCTTATGTTCAAATGAAACTAAACAGAAGGTTGAAGGACAGGCTGGACACAGAGAACACCTTTCTAGTCTCATAACCCTGTCCCAGCATTTAAAAAATGACTGTGAGTCCAGAGAAGCAATCAAAACTGGGGTGGCCCAGGCAGGTCTTGACTCTGGAGAAGCCAAAGAATCTACAAGGCCCATTGAACAGGTCTGGCTTTTCCAACCCCTCACTCGGAACAACAGATAGTGTGGATGCAGCTGGTCCTCTGTCTGACCCATGACCCTGGGCACGGACCTACCTCTATGCTCTCTGCCTGGACAGTGTGTGTGCAGGGAGGACAGCTCCAGGCATCCTTACTAGATGGACCCACTTGGACAAGTGGCTGCCTCCCACCCACCTAAGCACATCCAGTTAGAAGGCTCTGAAGGTATAGCCCATCACAGCTCTTACAGACCCATGGCTCCTTAAACACACAGCCAAGCTCATAGGACCCACAGAGATCCTTGCTCCACTAGCAGGCCTCTGCTTGCTTTGACTTTGGGTGTGCACTGGGGTGGTCACACACTGGGAACTCAGGGTGGCTCGGGTGGACAGCAGCTGGGAAAGTTTGGTCCCTGGATAGCCATGTCCTCCTCATCACAATGCTGTCCCAGAAAAAGCACACAGGCTGGAGCTGCTTCTCCCTGGGTGCTAATTATATCCCTCGCATTCCCTGTGTGCCCACCCACGCCCTGCTGGGAGAGAAGAGGAAGAGGAAAATGAGAACAGGGATCCCAAGACAGTGGCATCGCTCAGAGGCCTGGGAATGACAAGGCACAGACTTTGGTGCCTTCATTTGACATTGAGCACTGGCCTGAGTCAGAACAAGGAGACTAAGAGTGTAAAGGTCAGAAGACATGCAGGCAGGAGACTCCCGTCTCCCCAGGACAGGAGCTGGGGGACTGGAGAGAGCCAGCCTGCAGCCTTCTGTCCACAGTTTGGGCCACACTCCAGAGTATTAGCTCTGGAAGCGTTGCCAGGGCAACACTTTGCTTGTTTATCCATAAATATCAGCATGTCACACTCACTTCATTTAACATATACACAGCATTCAGCATGCTTTTGCACATAGGTGTGTTCTCTTTCTGCTTCACAAATGATAACTCAATTTATCTGTTCTTTTCGTGGATACCAGCTCCGTGTGATCTGTTCTATTATCAACCCCATTTACCCGAAGGGGAAAATAAGTCACAGAGGGATTTTGTTGTTGTTGTTGTTTAAAGGGTCATTTCCAAGGCCATGTATCTAAGAGTGGGTGTGGTCGTTAGCCTTCACTGTCAATCTGATTGGATTTAAAATCATCACGGAACACCTGTGAAGCCATTTCCAGTGAGATTTAACTGAGGTGAGAGACCGTCTCCAGGACGTGGGTGACACCATCCCATAGTCTAGGGTAGCAGAGTGAATAAAGAGGAGAGTGGGCACCAACATTCATCTCACACTGCTTCCTACTGTGACCAGTAGCCTCATGCTCCTGCCTCAGGGCCTCCCCCCTCCAACAGTGGACTGTATCCCTTTAAACCATGAGCCAAGATAAACTGTTGTAATTAAAGCTAGTTCCTGTCTAGTATTTGGTCATGGCAACAGGAAACTTGACTATACAGTGTTGGAACCAGCTAGCTCTGAAGAATCTACTGCTCACTATTCCAGCTGGGTCCATTTCATCGGAAGAGTCCCCTGCACCATAGGCCTCCAACACAACCCCACATCCCAACACAATACAGCTCACAACTAGATGTAATGAATCAAGCACTCTGAAAGCCACCTGCTGAGAATGGGCCCAGGTCTTAGGAATATAACCCTCAGGCACAGGACAAACGTGTTCAATGAACCTAGATGGCTGAGTGACAAGCCCTGTGATGTGACTAAGACCTCCTCCTCTTTCCTTCTGAGTGTGGCTGGAGCTAGGCAGCCCTGTCCAGGGGCAGTCCTCACACACTTCAACATGGAGATGGACACAGACACTTCTAAGTACAGTGGCACTCATGTGGTGGCCCATGTGGTTCTGAGACAGAATCGTATGTATCCCAGGCTGGCCTGGAACTAATTATGTAGCTGAAGATGACCTCGAACTTCTGATCCTCTTGCCTCCACTTCTTAAGTGCTACAATTATGGGCACGTACCACCGTGACTGGCTTATGTGGTTCTAGGAGTTAAATCTGAGGGATTCATGCATGCGTGGCAAGCACTCTACCAACAGAGCCACGTCCCAAGTCTGCTGGAGTATTTTTAAACTGCAATTTAAGCTTTCTAGCACAAAAGCTCCTCTAATTGCCCCATCCTGTGGCAACAGACATTCTCTTCTAAGCTTCAAATTATGAGCTCTTAAAAAGACAAAAGCAGAGATGCGATGAAGTTCTTGGAGAGGACTGCAGCCCCCTCTCCTGCTGTGCGGGACCCAGCCAGTCTTCAAAACAAACTCAGACCCGTGTAAGGACAGTCAGCTGTGACCTAAATTCAACATAATTTAGAAAGTCTACTTCTTTGAGGAACAAAAGAAGCAAAACTGACCACTACCCATCCATTCTGCATGTATGTGATTGCTTAAAAGAACATGGGATTGCAGATGAAGGGCATTTTTGCTCCCATGAAACTGCCAGGTGGTACCCTCAACTCCAGAGGATAAGTTGAAGTGACTGGTGTGTGAGACACTAATTCAGCCAACCATGTGCCAGGAGCACAGCTAGTGACTGTCAGAACTCATAGCCACATTCCTGAGGAAACTTTACAGACGAGGGCTTAGACACACTGTCCCACTGTATCCTCTGAGGGATGGTGCCAGAGTCTGTGGCCAGGCCAGCTCTCTTCCCAGTGACACCATCTTCCCACTGTGATGCTAGTAAAACCTGCGTGTACCGAGCTATCTGAGCCTTGGAGAGGAAGCTGAGTAGCCATGAGGAAGAGGGAGAGCAGCAGGGCCCTCCAGCGCATGTCCCAGGGCACCTAAGATGGCCACCCTCCTAAGTGAGCCAGGTGAGGCCAGGAAACAACCTACTGGACTCAAGCAACAGAAAAGCAGGGTCTGGTACTCAGCAGCCACCCTCTGATGGTCTCTGCACCCAAGCTAGAGTCCATCGGGTGTGGTTAGTTAGAACAGTTACAATGTTGCTGGGTTTGCCTGGACGCTTCCGTTAGAGCCCACCCCACCCTAGAAAGACGCCAGCATCGTACATACTGTACCTTGATGGTCTCACCTACAAACACACAAACATCTAGCATGTGACCAAAAGGGAAGGCAACTGGAGACATTGGACACTATAGGTCAGCTGTGGCAAATAAAAGATGTTTTTCCCACTGAGGCAGGGACAAAAGATGGAAAGACTTAGGTAGAGAGAAAAGGCTGGGGGGTGGGGGAAGGAAGGCTCTAGGATCAGATCTGCTTTTACTGGTGAGAAACTCTTTAGATCCTACTGACAGGGCTCACCGAGATGCATGTGTTTTCTGAAAGGCAACTTACCAGAGACGGTAAGCTGTGCTCACTTAGGGGCCAGATGAAGAGCTTCCCAAGACACTTCAATCAAGGCTGTCAAAGACGTAATTAATCAAGGCAGTGGTTACTTATGGATACATTGTTGCTAGCATACCAGTCTCTTAGGCATAGAGGATACCTTATAAATCTAACTGACAATTTGGTTTACTGAGAAAAACTCTAACTTTAAAGTTTGTTATAAATTATACTCTGGGCAATGTTAGGAAAAAACAAGGTGGTTTCTTAGCAACCTTCAAGCTCTAACTTAGAGCCACAGATCCCATAGCTACACATAGAGGAGCTAGACTCTCTCAGAGCCCACACTTGTCAAATCAGATGGCTTGACTCTCTCAAGAGCACACTCCATTTTCTTTCTTTCTTTCTTTCTTTCTTTCTTTCTTTCTTTCTTTCTTTCTTTCTTTCTTTCTTTTTTGTTTTTTGGAGACAGGGTTTCTCTGTGTAGCCCTGGCTGTCCTGGAACTCACTCTGTAGACCAGGCTGGCCTCGAACTCAGAAATCCTCCTGCCTCTGCCTCCCGAGTGCTGGGATTAAAGGCGTGCGCCACTTTAACCCAACTTTACCTCTCATTTAGCTTCCTCTGAAATGTATTTCTTGTCTAAGCCATGAATCCCAGGTTTGCCTGGGTGGAGATTTCTGAGAAGAACTCCCCCGCAGTGGCTGTGGCATGGCACTGCCTTTCCCATTGCCCACCACAGTCCATCCTCATCCCTTAATCCGGATGGCCCTCCTGCACAAATACAAAGGACACACTTCACCAAGGAAAGCCCTGTGAGTGGAAGAAACACTGCGACTACCTCCTACTCACCAATATGCTCTCTAGTGAGATGCCTGTCAACAGCCTGATAGCCAATGGCCACAGAGATGAGAGGAATCTGTCTCCTTAGCCCATTGTGCCCTGGTGCAGGTGGGCTCACTTAACAAGAGCCCACCAACACAAAGATGCCTCTTACAGATTCTCACCATGGCCACCTGAGGTACCAGCAGTGACACTCCAAGACCCTGTAGCAGGTAGCCTTGCCCACCCCAATCCTCAGCTAGGCCTTCTACTGGGACAGCCCTCACCCCTACAGTGCCCTTAACTGAAACTCTGCCAAGTTGCTGACTGCAAGCTCAGCAGATGCAGACTAGAGGAAGGGGACTCTCGAGGCAGGCTGAGAACACACTGGTTACTCAGTGAAGAGGGTAGGTCGTGTGCGGTACTATCTTGGGTGCTCAGACACCTATGGACATGTCCCCCATAGCTGTTTCCCAAATCAGTCCTGCTTCCTCTCTCCAGACACACACTCCAGGGATGGACAAGATGGGACCTGACACAGCACACAGTGGCTTCTGTGTGGAGATGGCACATGCTTCTGTTAGTCACCCCACCAAGACTACACATGTGCGATAAGGAGACTAAAGCTCCATCCAATGCTGTGACAGAAGCGCAATGCCTGATTCAGGTGACAAGGACCAGGGTGCCGGGGACTATGTCCTTGCAACACTCCCTGTAGGAGGGCAATCAGGAAGACAGTTTTTCTCCAATTATCTGAGCATTTTAAAAAATGTATTTTTATTTTAAGCATATTTATTTTAAGTACACTATGTGCATGTTGTGACCACAGAGGTCAGAGGAAGGCACCAGGTCCCAGGAACTGGAATTACAAACGGTTAGAAGCACCCACATGGCAGCTTATAACTGTACCAGGTCCAGGGGAATCCAGCGCCCTCTTGTGGATTCCATGGGCACTGCACACATGTGGTACACATGTACATACAGGCAAACCACACACAAAATAAAGTCTTTAAAATACTTATAAAGGAGTATGAGCGGCCAGGTGTGGTGGCGCACGCCTTTAATCCCAGCACTCGGGAGGCAGAGGCAGGCAGATTTCTGAGTTCGAGGCCAACCTGGTCTACAGAGTGAGTTCCAGGACAGCCAGGGCTATACAGAGAAACCCTGTCTCGAAAAACAAAAAAACAAAAACAAAAACAAAAAAAGGAGTATGAGCAAAACAGTCCAGACTTACTTAAAAAATTAAAAGATGAGTTTGCATACGTGTGAGGCGGGGGGGGGGCAGGGGAAAAGCAGAAACTACCTCAGTCTAGAAGGATCCTGGGGATTTCCAACTTGGTCGGACATTTTGAATTATGATTTCTGGAAATCATTGACACATCTAAATATATGGCTGGTAAAGGTAGCAATGGATGGGGGGGGGGCTGGAGAGACAGCTCAACAGGTAAGGTTTAATTCCCAGCAACCACATGGTGGCTCACAACCATGTATAATGGGATCCGATGCCTTCTTCTGGTATGTCTGAAGACAGCCACAATGCACTCATATACATAAAATAAATAAATAAATCTTTTTTTTTTTAAGGTAGATGGAGTCCCAGTGGATTGTGTGTGGAGGTGGGGAGAGATGCTGGGAATAGAACCCTAAACCGCAGTATAACAGCTAACAATGTCAGCTTTACAAGATCATCCAAGGGTGGGGCTTCTAGGCATGTCTGTGAGGTACTGTCTAGAATTAGTTAACTAAATGAGGAGACCCACCCTGAGCGTGGCAGCATCATTCCACAGATGAGGGTCTCAGGCCAGATAACAGAAGGATGTGAACTGAGTTTTAACACACTGATCTCCACTTCTGGACTGCGGATGTCGTGTGACCCACCACCTCCCAAGTTCCTGCTGCCATGTCTTCCTCCACTTTCACCCGCTTCCCACAACTCCACCCCCCATGATGAACTGCACCCATGAGAAAACCTTGAGCTGCTTTTGTGAGTCTTTTGTCAATGATGAGACAGGAACCTATACACACAGCACGGACGTGCTTAGGCGTCCCGGTTCCTGGCACTCCGCCTCTCCTTCCATCTACAAAAACTGTACAGAATGCTGTGATCCCCGATCTTCTCCAGGATGAGCACTCTCTGTTGCCACTAGTCAGTCTCGGGGTCCACTTTTATCCCCTAAACAGGATTCCCAAAGAGCCCTGTGGGGAGCAGATATTCAGCCCTGGACAGTGAGGAGAGCCCAGAGTCCCCAGTGCTCACGACTTCCGTAACTGCTTTGATTTTTCGCTCTGGTACTAAGTTTCCAAAAAGGAGTAAGAAAGCAGATAAGGAAAGCAAAATCACACAAATGTATATGCATGTGCAGGTTGAAAGCAACAAGCCTCAAAGAACGTATGTTTAATGAGGCTGTAAAAAAAAATAAATGAATTCCTAAAATGTTATTATTACAGTCAAATCGTTGTTTATGCTTTCCACTGGTTATAAATAGCCCTCTTCATAACCAAGGTTATTGTTTGTCAAACTTGGGGAACAAAAGACAGCTGTTAGCAGATGCTGGTGAAATGCAGGCAAGGGTAATGGGGTGTACGTGGGCAAGCAAGTGGGGGGGGCAAGGACAGACACACCTCACACACACCCTCTCTTCCAGATGATTCCAAGTTGGTCACACACCCTGAGGCTAGCTGAAATTTCTACATGGATGCTTCAGGTCTACCAAGGAAAATGCCCAAGTCTATCATCCTGGACCATAATGCAAACGCCTATAAGATAAGGTTGGACTTGAACTTTCTAAAACTCCAGCTCAGCTTAGCTTTCTTTCCTGTGGACCTTTTGCATTGTTGCTATTTGTTTTATGAGACAGGGTCTTATTCTATGGCCCACACTGGTCGAGAACTCACTCCATGGACTCAGAGTGGCCTCAGACTCATGGAAACTCTGTTGCCTCAGTCTCCTAGATGCTGGTGATTACAGATGTGAGCCATCACACCCGGCTTATTTTGAAGATGGAAGAAATTCACAGTAAAGTAGCAGACCACCAATGGGCAGCTCTCTCCCCATTAGGAATGGCCTCTCTCTCTCTCTCTCTCTCAGTAGGAATGGCCTACAATTCCTGTATGCCAGGTGGTCTTCACTTCATCCTTCAGGACAGGCTGACCAAAACAGACACAAGGGTCTATAGGGCTGTGGCGCCAGGAGCTATACTCACAGCCTCTCTAGTTTTGGGGGAAGAATGAAGGAAGAAGAAAGAAATGCTATACGGAGGCTGGTGAAAAGGCTAGCAGGCAAAGGCGCTTAGCAGCAAGGTTGTGCAAGGTTGATGACCTGGGTCTGATCTCAAGAGACAGCATGGTGGAAGGGAAGACTCCCTCAAGTTATCCTCTGGTCTACACTTGTGCTCCACGGTATCCTTGTGCCCACACATGTGCATGTATACATGCATGCTCACACGTACACAAATAAACATATAAAGGAAAACAGTATGCTACATGGGAACTGGGGGTCTCCAAGGGACTGTAGAGGAAGAGAGCTTCCTATTGGTAGCCTGTGGAAGAAGAGAGCTGCTCATTGGTGGACTGTGGAGGAAGAGAACCGCCCATTGGTAGCCTGTGGAGGAAGAGCGCTCCCTATTGGTAGCCTGTAGAGGAAGAGAGCCGCCCACTGGTAGCCTGTGGAGGAAGAGAGCAGCCCATTGGTGGACTGTGGGGGAACAGAGCCGCCCATTGGTTGACTGTGGAGGAAGAGAGCTGTCCATTCCTCAACAACAGATTCCAGCTCCCACTCCTGATAATGGTTTAGAATGCCTAGAGATAGAGTAAGATGAAGTTCATCTACACCAGAATTCCAGTGTGCTTTAAATCAAGCCTATGAGCATACTTGCTTGTCTATCTTGGTAATGGAAGACCGACCCCGGCATGCTGGACTTCTGCAGAACAAAACACTCTTTGTGTTTACAGACTGTTTGAGTCCGGCGTGTCATTCTTTGGTGAACCATGGACCCTTACAGTGCCAGGGTTACTGTTTTCACTTCTTCCAGAGTCAGCCAAGACAGAGTGTGGTCAGAGTACCCTGAGTGACCACACTGAGACCGCCATCCCTGTCTTCCTTTGAAGGCACATTTCCAAGATATTTCAGGAGAGCATCCCAGGCTGGAAGGAGGCTGCTCCAACCTCGAACCTGTCTAACAGTCTTTGGAGCAGGCCTACTTTCCATGCTTGCCCGCCTTGCTTGCTAGATTCTGCTGTCTTTTCAGGCTATAGGGACCCTGCATGCTGAGGTTAAAAAATGAATATAGAATATAGAGTCAC
This sequence comes from Mus minutoides, assembly GCA_902729485.2. NCBI lineage: Eukaryota > Metazoa > Chordata > Mammalia > Rodentia > Muridae > Mus > Mus minutoides. Next base: position 21,792 of record CACVCL010015146.1, on the reverse strand, counting down.
CCGGCAGCATCGTCTACCCCTAAGTACCCCCAAGAGCCTGGCCTGTGTTCTTCCAACCCTCTAGAGCTGCCCCTCGGCTGCCCCGCCCACTACCTGATGGGCTGTTCCCATCACTACTGCTCCAAGTTCTCATTCTGACTCCAAGGTTGCAGAGCCCAGGCATCGAGCCAAAGCCTGAGGGCTGGGAAGAGAACTGAGACATTGCTCAGATGGCAGACGGGCAGACCAGGCTGGAGACAGTGAGGAATGAGCTTGAGTCCCTGTGCAGAATAAAAGCTGAAAATGTGCCCTTTCTGGCTCTCTGAACAACTGTGTCTCCAATCAGTCACTCTTGCTGCTCCTGCTGTGGGGAAGGGAAACACCCCTCACCCACAGGGCACAGGAGGGAGGCTGGACAGGCTCTGTAAAGCAGTTGTTAGCATAGTAAAGGCACAAACTAAGTTCTCAAAGAAAGACAGTTATAAACATGGCCAAAAAGCAGGCAAAGGCCAACCAAGGCACAGCTTCTTATCTGAGTGCAGAGCCTGGCAGTCCCCCTAGGATGGGAAAGCTCTCCAACTCCAGAAGCCCCCGACGCCAAGTACAAACATCCACAGTCTGACTTCAAGTCCACACAGTCCCTGGAGGTCCTCGTCCCTGACTCCAGTTTCCCTAGGTTTCCCCCCCATTCTAGGTAAATACAGCACCTGGAGGACACCCCCAATTCCAGAAACACACAGCCCTCAGAAGCTGAGACTAGAGACACGGTGTAGATTTCCAGCTCCCTTGAGGCTGGTTCCCAATTCCAATACTGTGTGTGCAACTGAATTTGAAGATCACAGAAGCAGAGAAGAAATAGCAATGGGGTGAAGGACTGAGTCCCACAGTGCCAGGCATGTATACACACACACACACACACACACACACACACACACACACCCCTCACAGGGAAGATGCAACACAGACATCACTGCTCCACAGGAAGTCCTGGAATGCACAGCCAGGGGGCTTTGCCAAGTCAGCTCTGCCCGGAGTGGATCCCTTTGCCCGAAGAGGCTGATGGAGCACCAGGCTGGTCACAGTGGTTCAAGATCACCTTGTGGGAAAAGGGCCCAGCTCTGTATCCAGGCAGGCCTGACTTCCACACACATTCTCTAGACAGGGCATAGAAACCACAACGCCTTCATTTTCCCATCTTCAGAATAAGATTTTTCAACACAAAGAGCAATCCCGAGAATAAAACAAAATACTGTGCAGGAAGCAGGGCACCGCATGAGGTTCACAATGGGTATGGAATAACCACTGTTCATAGCTACGGCTGTGCAAGTCATCTGCCAAGATGCTGGCGTTACTGTCATGTGCCTCAACAGAGAGGCAGTGACTCCACCTATGGCTCCTTCTATGGAAAAGTATCTGTGAAGGGATGCAGATCTTACAAACCAATCACTAAGACGTACCGCCTCAGGTCTCTTGGCTAAGCCCCTAAGTTCAAGCTCAAGGCTCTGTGGGACGGAGCACTAGGGGTTAACAGATACCAAGCACACTTTCTGGTTTTTTGGGTTTTTTTTTTTTTGTTTTTTCTGAGACAGGGTTTCTCTGTATAGCCCTGGCTGTCCTGGCACTCACTTTGTAGACCAGGCTGGCCTCGAACTCAGAAATCCGCCTGCCTCTGCCTCCCGAGTGCTGGGATTAAAGGCGTGCACCACCACGCCCGGCCCCCAAGCACACTTTCTGAAATCAGCAGGGGCAGGAGGTATTTGGGGGATGCTCGGTGCAGGCCTCCAGGCTCTGACTGTGCTCCACCTCCTGTTCTCCATCCATTCAATGACCTCACCCAACACTAAGGAGCAACCGTGTGCAGTTTGACAAGGTGGCCGGCAGGGGGTGCTGCCACAGAAGCTCTGCTGCTGAGCATGGAGATAAAACCTTTCTCTGTCCCCCTCCAAGTCAAGTTCTCCACTTGGGTCACGTGGCTGGCTTATGTCCCACCCACACAACCCCAAATGGGGGTCCGGAAGAGTGGCAAGCAAGGTGTATAGGCTGGAGCTGGGGCTCTTCTTGTGTACGAGGCTGCTGCCCTCTAGCTCTGTGAGTGACTCACCTGCACCTTGTCTGCTACATATCAACCTACAGGGGCAGAAATAGTCTTGTCCTCACAGCCCAACACAACACTCCCGCCACCTACCAGCGCTGGGCACCTTCTACAAGTGGGCGCAGCCTGAGGTAACCCAGAGAGAAACAAGTGTCCCCTCGACACCTTTGGCTGTGTTCAACACCACTGTGACCAGGGACAACACCCGCCTCCCCTCTAGCCTCTTCTTTCTTTGCTTCCCCTTGTTGAGCCAGGACTTCATTATATAACCAGGCTGCCCTCAAACGTGCGATCCTCCCGTGTGCTGGAATGACAGACGTATATCTCCACAGCAGTGACGTCATCCTCCTCTACGTGAGTCAAGCCAATGGGAAGGGCAGCTGCCCAACATCCCACACGCAAGATGGTATCACATGCCTGCAGGGCTGTAGCAACACCAAAGGGAACTTCTGTTCCACACAGCCAGCCTAAAGACCTCATCAACCATAGCCTACACTCATTTCTGAGGCCCATTCGAAGCCCAGCGCCATCCTGAGCTGACTCTGACATGCCCAATTAAGAGAAGGACCTCATTCCCAGCCCTCCACCTTTTGGCTGCCTGCCGACCCACGGCTTCCTTGGTTTTCCCTCCACTGTCTGTGTTCTAGCTGCACCCACAGGCCTCACCTGCCTCTCAGGAACTCTTGGCTCTGTCAGCGCGTCTCTAGCACTATATGAGAAACTCTGTAGCTGCTGGAACTTCAGTCCCTCCCCTCCCCCAACATGATTATCAACTTCTTTGGTTTGTTTTTAAAAGACTGACTTATTTAATGATTATGGTGTTCTGCCTGCATACATACACGTGCGCCACATGTGTGCTTGGTCCCTGCGGAGGCCAGAGAGGGTGTGTGGTCCTTTAGACCTAGCTCATCTGTGAGCTGCATGGGGCACTGGGAACTGAACAGAGGTCCTCTGCGCGAGAAGTACTCTTAACTGCCCAGCCATTTCTCTGGCCCCATGATTGTCTGTGTTTTGAGATGGGGATCTCAGGTATCCTAGGCTGGCCCCAAACTCATTTTGTATTTGCGAAGCTGAGTTTCTGATCCTCCTGCCTCCACCTCTAAACACCAGGACTACAGGTGTTTGCCAGCACACCAGGTTTATGTGCTGATGGGGTCTAGTCCAGGGCTCTGTGCATGCTAGAAAATCACCCTACCAACCGAGCCAAGTCCCCAACTCCAGGCTTTTTTTTTTTTGACAAGGTCTCATGCTATCCAGGCTGGCTTCAAACGTGATACATAGCCAAGGATGACCTTGAATTTCTGGTCCTCTTTTGTCTCCAGTCTCTAAGTGTTGAACCCAGGGCCTTGGGCTAACTGAACCACATACAGAATTAGTTTTTAAAATGACCCTTTTCAGCCACTCTCCTGCTTCACGAGTTCTGCAGGCACTCATGGTCTTCTGTTTCAAGGGGAGCCTTTACTTTCTGAGTCTCCAGTGATAGAGAGTTCCAACCCTTTACAGCCCAGCCATGTCCACATCATTACATGGGACTGGCCACACCGAAGCACCTGCTTACCAGCACATGGGGTGACTTCGCTCTCATCTGCTGACCTTCCGCTGCCTCCCATGACCAGCCCACCCAGCCCTCCCACCCACGACCAGCCCACCCAGCCCTCCCACCCACGACCAGCCCACCCAGCCCTCCCACTCCAAACACCTGCTTGTTCCTCTCTATTCAGGGTCAGCTGTTCCTCATGTGACAAACAGCACCTGCAGCTAGATGTCACGTCCTCTACAGTGTCAGGTGCCACCTTGTGGGTTATTTAGTCCCCAGCTCCCCAGGTGACCTTACTGTTCCCACTTCACAGATGAAATAGGGACCTCCTAGCTTCCCCAGTGGCTGGACCTCATCCTGCCTGACAGTGTTTTACGATTTCTTTCTTTAACACGTCGTGAGTGTTTTGCCTGCACATCTGCATGTGCACTTTGTGTGTGTCTGGGGTCCCAACAGGCCAGAAGACAAGAGATATCCTAGAACCGGAGTCACAGAGGTTGGGAGCTGTCGTGTGGATGCTGGGATCTTAACTGCTGAGCCATGTCGCCCTACCCCTGCCCAGCAACAATTCTTCATCACCACAACAGAGGGACTTATTGTTAAATTACCCAGCATCTACTTATCAGACACACATGGCAGCTCTACTGAGCAGGATGCCAGCTACCCTGTGCCATGTACCAAAAGCAGCTTGGGTAGGGGGCCACTTTCCAGGATAATTAAGGCAAGTGGCAAAATAGAGGGTGGAGCCCCACACCAGAAGAGATAAGCAGGATTTTCTAGTTAGCTCCCTTTGCTTAACTGCATGGCAACATGAACCCTGCTAGGAGTTGTGTAACTCTGGGGCCAAGTTGGTTTCACATGGCCTCTCCTTGCTCTGCCTCCTGGTGTGGAGCTCTGGGTAGGAGCTTCACTGGACCGTAAGGCTAGTGTGGCCACCCCGAGGGCTGAGCATTCAAGGCCGGAACACCCACACCTCTCTCTTGAGTGGAACCCCTCCAATGTCTGGCTTACTGGCCAAGTTGATACAAGCTTTGCTGTCCATGGGTGTCCCTGCAGAAGAGGGGGAGGTGTGTGGGCTCTTTGCTGGGGTGGGGGTGGGAGGGTGGGAACTCCAGGAAAGCTCTCCAAGCAGAGAAGGCACTGGGCAGAGTCGAGCCATATCCGCACAGAGACCAGGGGCTCAGCTTCTATCCAGACCAATGTCTCGGTTCTAAGGCAGTGCATGGAAGTTTTGACTGCCAACCAGCAAAACAGTCCCATATAAGAATGTGTAGCTGAAGTGACACAGAAGAGCAAAGGACCGAGTTAGCAGATGAGTCAGCAGAAACAGAGGGACAATTACAACGGACACCAAAACTGGGCATGGCAGTAAACACTAAGTAATCCCAGCACCAGGGAGGCAGGAAGATCACAAGTTCAAGGTCATACTAATCTACATCTCCAGGCCTGCTTCAAAAACACAAAAGCAAAGAATGTGCTACAGCCTTTGGTCACAGAAGGATGGGACAGGTAGGTAGGTGCCTGCTGCCGCATTCTCCACAGGGAATGGGAGAGTGTGTTAGGTACTGTCTGTACTGGCTGGTTCTGTGTCAATTTGACACAAGCTGGAGTTGTCACAGAGAAAGGAGCCTCCCTTGAGGAAATGCCTCCATGAGATCCAGCTGTAACACATTTTCTCAATTAGTGATCAAGGGGGGAGGGCCCCTTGTGGGTGGTGCCATCCCTGGGCTCATAGTCTTGGGTTCTATAAGAGAGCAGGCTGAGCAAGCCAAGGGAAGCAAGCCAGTAAGGAACATCCCTCCATGTCCTCTGTATCAGCTCCTGCTTCCTGACCTGCTTGAGTTTCAGTCCTGACTTCCTTCAGTGATGAACAGCAATGTGGAAGTGTAAGCCGAATAAACCCTTTCCTCCCCAACTTGCTTCTTGGTCATGATGTTCGTGCAGGGATAGAAACTCTGACGAAGACACCGACCTTGTTCACGCTGCTTTACAGCTTGCACGCGCATGACCAATCTCTAAAATGTGTTCTGCTCAGGAAGTCGGTAAGGCAAGGCCGAGCCAGGCTGCAGAATTCACCACACCAGTCCATGCTTTCTACCTGTCAATGCTGAGGGCTGCCCACAGTCAAACCCTGATGACACGAACCACCAGCCACTCCCTGGCCATCTCTACAGCAAGGTACCTTGTCTCTTGATTAGACAGACCCTGGAGTCACCCGAACCTCAGCCATTTCCAGAGAACCCCATGTCAGAAGCTGCACCTCCCACACATCTGGTCAGTGGAAGGTTTATACCACAGTGGGAAAGAAGTTATTCCCCCACCGCCACTGCCAGCCCCACTCCAGCAGACCACCGGCTCTGTGGAGGTTCTTGGCTGCCATGACAGTCACCTTGTTGGCCTGAGGCCTCTGATCAAGCACGGTGAGACCTCTATCGAGGGCTAGGCTGCCAGAGTCCTCACTGATCCGAGTCCTAGCTGTGTGAGGAGCCATGCCAAACCTCTGCTTCTGAGTCCACGGCAGAGCCACCCACTGTTCTTTGGTTTGCACACAGGATTGGATGGAGCTGACCTGTCCCCTCTCCCTCTCATTTAACCGCCCTGCCTTTCACTCCTAGAGCCTCAGTGTTTGAGGACCTCCACAGTCACACTGTGGCTTAATCTAATGCTTCCTCTTCCACACCGCCCTACGGCTCTTACGTCACCTGCAGAGCTTGCAAACCTTGCTCAGCCACCACGTTCTCATAAAAACTGTAAAGCTGCCCCATCTTTTGCATCTTTCTCGTACCACGTCTGATTTCCAACCGTGAACACGTTACTCTTATGCGTGATTCCATTCCATGTGACCACATGGTCACTTCCTGTTGTGGGTCCAGGCCAGCAGGAACCAAGCAGCCACCTATGCTGTTTTCCCACAGTCAGGTAAGAGATATCCAGAGCTGACCACTCCTGAGGCAGCACAGCTCTGCAGCCTCATGGACGGTGGTGGGGACTCCTGCCTCTGGACTCTGCACAGTCATATGGGCATGGAGTTGGTTCATCACTGTTGGGAGGGTCACAGGATGGACACCCATCCAGGTTTGCAAAGGTCTGAGAGATACTCCCTGACCCAGGACGTCAGCTCTGAAACCAGGACGATCATAGCAAACCAGGATGCCCTGTGTAAGATGATCAGCCTGGTGTGAAGGTGTCTCAGGCATCCAGGTTTCTTCAAGTGTCACATGACACTGTCACATGATCTGGCAAGGGCATTGGCTCTTGTTCGCAATGCCCTCTGGATGGGATTGCTGGGGCAGCCACATGCCAGTGTTTCTGTGCCAGCCCAGTGGTTCACAGTGCCTGAGCCTGGGGCAACAGATAAGATACCTGGGATTGGAAGGCCTTTGAAGGAGCTTGCAGTATCCAGCCTGCCCTCTAGGTGGCTTTCTCTACCTCCATTTCCAGCTCCCCAAACTCTGGGCAGAAGGCTATGTGGGCTGGCCAGGCAAGAAGAGAAAGGAACAGAGGCCGAATGGTAAGAAGTCAAGGCAAGATGGACAGAGCATGTCAGGCCAATTCCCATGACATCAACAGAGCAGTCTACTTGCCAGCCCACCCATGCACAGCAGAAAGCCCCAGGATTAAGCGAGCTGATTCACAGGGTGGGCTGTTAACCCAAAGATTACTGAGTATCCTGTTGAGAAAAGATTCTGGAGCTAAGGAGAGAGGAGTGAGTGCGTGCGGATTCTCTGACACTCTGATTTGGGGTCTTAGGTTCTGAGGAGAGAGAGGCAGCAAGGCAGGAAGGCTGGGAGCCTGGCTGGGTGGCTCAGTGTGGAGCGTGGAGACTTCAGGACTGACACATCCTGATGAAACCCAGCCCTGGCCCATGGGGCTGGTGTCCTTCACAAGCTATAGTCCTCCATTCTTACAGCGAGCATCTGTCACTTGCTAGGCACTCTGCTGGACATCCCTGCGTGTGCCTGCCCTCAGTCTCACAGGAGTAACAGATTCAAGGCTCCTCAGGCAGAGGGTGGAATGAGGTTGTCTTGGCTTCTATGATGTCTGCCTCCTCTCGCTTCCATCTCCCGATGTGGGAGTCAGTGGTTACAGAGCAGTGTGCCAATGGAACCGTCACCTGGTGGAGTATCAACCCTTCCCACTTCCCCACCCGCATTGGCCATTGCTTTAACACACAGTCACCAGAATGCCACACCAGCCCTGGGCTGCTGGTGCTTCCAGTCTTCTTTGAGCTGTGCTGTGGCAAAGCCCTGGCTACAGGGCTGGTGTTATATAAATATGTTTTCAGCCACACAGCATAGCTCTGCCCTTGGCAAAACTTGAAGTGAAATGAAAACCTTTGATTGTGCCAGTCAGCCCAGTGGACGGATGGACAGATGGACAGACAGCTCCTTCTCCCATCACACCCTCACCCAGCCTTGGGGCTGGGATCTCAGCCTCCCATTTCCACAGCCCCTATAACTCTCCCAGACAACACTCTGTCCTCGTGCTTGCTGAATCATGGTACCTCTGGCTGCAGGGCCTTGACTTTGAATAAAGAGACAGATGCCCTGTAATTACCAGGCTTCCTCCTCACAGCAGGGGTAATTGGCGAGTCACTGCCTTGCTTTGAACAGAGAATTTTGAGCTGTATTTTAAAGAGCAAGGCCAGACACTTAAAGGTAACAAGATAAACAGAGGGTTGCTTTCACCTTCCTAATTTAGAGCCCAGAGGCTCAGAATCACAGCTCTGAGATTCTGGGGACTTGTCACTGCCTGTCCCAGTGCCACACTGAGCCAAACAAGGCTGTTTGGTAAACTGAAGTATACTTCATCAGGAATGTTTAACTTCAGAATTCCCAGGCTGGCTAAACCCAAACCCATTCAACCGTGCCACATTGCCAGGCCCACCACGGGTTCTTCCTTTACACGACTGCCACTGCCCTTCTGAGTTAGTAAGACGCTCCTATATATTTAGAACATAAAATTGAAATATGACAAATATAGTCCAAATTCCAAATGTGACATTTTCCCCAGCATTGGACTACATCCCCAACTCAGGAAGGATTTTATTAAGAAAGACTGGGCTGGGGACCATGTCCACCACACTCCTGAGCCTTTCTCCCTGAAACTGACATCAACATCAAGCTGAAGAGGCTCAGAAGATGGCTCAGCAGGGAAGAACACTGGCTCCTCTTCTGTGACAAGGGCAGTAGGTACCCAGCACAGAACTGGCAAAAAATAGGGAATGAAAAGTTAAAAATGGCCTTGCCAAAGCTTTGGGCTTGGCACTGCTCTAAGTTCTTATCATATCCCTACCGCCTGTGTGTGTGTGTGCATGTGTGTATGTGTATCAATGTGTGTGTGTGTGTGTGCATGTGTGTACATGTGTATGTGTACATGTGTGCATGTGTATGTGTGTGTGCATGGTGTATATATCTATATACTTGAGTCCCAACACCCACATGGTAACTTGCAATTTCTGTTAACTCCTGTCTTTCTGGCCTCTGTGGGTACCAGGCATGCACATGTTAAACAAACATCCAGGAAAAACACTCATATATATAACTAAAACACACACACACATACAAATTAAAAAAAAAAAAAAGTCAGGCAGTGGTGGTGCACGCCTTTAATCCCAGCACTTGGGAGGCAGAGGCAGACGGATTTCTGAGTTCGAGGCCAACCTGGTCTACAGAGTGAGTTCCAGAACAGCCAGGGCTATGCAGAGAAACCCTGTCTTGAAAACACATACACAAAGGTAAAGTTGAGTGAGCCTGGAATTGTACCCAGCTACTCCAGGAAGCTGAGGCAGGAGGATTAGAAGTTTAAAGCCACATGGGCTAAACAGAGAATTCAGGGTCAGCAACTTTGAGAACCTGTCTCAAAATAAAAGTAAGGAGAGGGTTGGGGTGTAGCTCAGTGGTGGAGCACTTGCCCTGCACGCCTGAGCTGGATCCCAGCATCACAGAACCATCACGGTGGGCTTGCTCACTCGGGGCCTGCTGCAGAGACCTGGCCATCTTCACTTTCAGGTGCCAGACTTTTGAAAGCAACCACTAGAAGCACTTTTTATTTTTTAATAACCCTGCAGCCTGGCAGACTGGCAGTTGTAATGGAGAAGGCCATTTATATGAAATTTTAAATTTTCTAAAAGGTGAGCAGAGACCCAGATAGGAGTCCTACAGTAAGCTCTCGACGCACGGCCTTGCTTACGACCTCATTTCCAGACCAGCGTTTCTGAGCCAGCAGTAAACGAGGTTTAACTAAGCATGCCTTTGACCCGGATTCAATTCCTTGTGAAGGTGTCACCCATGAGGTCCAGGATGAAAATTAAAGGACAAAATGGGGCTTGTCTTGTGGCCCTGAGGGAAGGAAGTTTCTTTAGCAGCAGTGAGCAGGCCAGAGGCCTGGTGATGGGGCCAGGCTGATAGGAAGACAGAGGCCCCTTGTTTCTGCCAGGCTCTTGGCCAGGGTTGGCCTGATAGCCTGATTTTCTGCCTATCAGAAACTGTCAGGAACCGGAGGCACACAGTAGGCATAATCAGGGCACAGTGGGTACACAGCCCCAGTGAAGGAAGGAAAAGGTCATGGGGACAGGCCTCAGAGGCTGCTTATGAGAGAATCTGTCCAACAGTCTGCACCTCCTTTTCAAAGTTGTGGTAAGTTCCAGGACCACTCAGGCTCCTGAGCATCCCTAACACTGCAAGGGATCCCCCAAAGACAGCTTTTAGGGTATCAATTTGACAAACTCAAAAATCACCTGGGAGACAGGTGATTTCTTTAACTGGGTCCTAGACTATGTAGGACGTGTGCAGTCACAGAACCCTGCTGCTTACCTCTGAATGCAGTGTGACCAACTGTCCCCAAGCTTCTAACCCTGTGACTTCCCTCCAGTGATAGATTGTAACCAGGAGCTATGAGCTAAGATCTTTATCACTGGGTGAAGCCCACTATTGTACCAGCCAGTGCCTGTTGCCCAGAACCTAACCCCAGTATCCCTGCCCAATTATGAGAGATGGCTGCTAAGACAAAAGTACATCCAAATCTGTCAATCACAGATGAGAAAGAACAGCACAGAGCCTTGAGGCAGATGCACTGTGGCGTGGTCTATGAGGAGAATTTCAATGTGTCTACATGTAGGATTCTGGCATAGTGGCAGCCAGAATCCAGCCACGGCAGGGCTGAGTGAGCCCTGCACAGCTCTCTCATTCACACACTCACCGAAGGTTCCTCTGGTTTTATTACCCACACTGGCCCAGGAATCAACTGCAGAGTAAGCTGGCTCTGAGGCCTCCTGAGGAGCCAGCCACATGTCACTGTTCTGGGAGAGAAGGTGGCAGAGGGGCTTTACGGCCTCTGGCTTTGGTTGAATCAAATGGGAAGGAAGAAGCTGGGACAGCCCCGTGCAGACTCTTGTCAGTCAGCTCTATCCATTTGAGCCAGTTCCCTGAAAGGCCAAGAGAAAGCTAAGGAAGCTGAGGGGAGCCCTCTGTTGAGCAAATCCCTTCACCTGAGGAGGCATGTGACTTTGGTGGACATGGCCTTTGGTGGCTCTGTGAAGTGACTGGAATTTTCCTTAAACATATATGCTGGGGACTGGAGCTGTGTAGCTCTGTTGTTGAGAGCTCCGTGTAGCATGTACAAAGCCCTTGGATCAATCCTAGCACTACAGGAACTGGGTACAATAGTAATCCTGGCACTTGGAAGCAAAAGGAGGCAGATCAGAAGTTCAAGGTCATCCTCTGCTGTATTAGGCCACCCTGTGTTATGTGAGACCTCATCTCAAAAGTAAATACACAGGGCCTTGGAGTGAGTGCTTGCAGGACACACGTGAAGACCGGAGTTGAGGTCCCTAGAACCTACGTAAGTGGCAAGTGGCTATCAGCCGGCCAGGAATTCCAGTGCTCACAGCCTGAGGCAGGGATTGCAAAGAGCTCTACATTCAATTGAGAGGCCTGCCTCAATGAACAAGCTGGAGATCGATCATGGAAAAGTCTCAGAATTAACCTGGGAATGGACACATGTGGAATCACACATGTGCAGTACATGTACACATGATCATACAAATGTGAAATACATACACACGTGAAAAAAAAATCAGCAAAGGAATGCCCACAGTGCACTCCTGGATGCCATCTCCATGACAGATGGAGTATGCCCAGGCTCTAAGGCTGGGCACCTCTACCTCCAGGAACCACAGTCTTCAGGATGTCTGGAGGGGGATAGAGGCTGTTCATCCTGCAGGCTTAGGGCAAAAGATGGAGTTTTAGAAGGACCTGTGGAAATGTGCAAGTTCTGCAAGGGGATTTATTAAAAACAGGGACTGAGAAGACACGTACTTAAGGTATGTCGAGGTATAACACAAAATTCAACCCGAAGACACACTACCGTTTGTATCTGAAGTGTCTCACAAAGGCTGTCGTGGAAGACTGGCTACTCAGGGCGGGGCCAATGCCTCTCGGGTGTGGAGCCCAGCAGAAGAGTTATGCTATTGTGTGTTTAGTGTGCCCTAGAAGCAGATACTGGGATTCCTGCTCCCTGACCTCTCTGCTCTCTGGCTGCTATAAAGTGAGTAGCTTTGTTCTTCCATAAATACTTCCCATGATCCTTTTCCTCACCACTGGCCAAAAGCAATGGAGCCAGCTGACCATGAATGGAGACCATGAACCAAAACAAACCTTTGTTCCTCGGTGGTTACTTACCCTGGTACTAATTTAAGCCAGGTCCAGAGTAACTTGACTGTTTTAGAATTCACATGTGACTTGGAATATGGAAAATGCAAGCCATTTGCAGTGATTTAGGACATTGTCCTGCCCCAAAGCGGGAGCACCTACAACAGGTAAAGAGCATCCTTACCCTGTGCTCTAAGAAAAGAGGAGAGTGGGCTATGGAGAATCTCCCTCGGTAAAGTGCTTGCTGTATAGACCATTGGGGCCTGAGCTAAAGAGCACGGGCTTAAAAAAGGCCAGGGTGGTGGTTCATGGTTATAGTCCTAGTGACAGAGAGGTGGAGACAGGCAGATCCCAGGGCTCAGTGACCAGCCAGCCTAACCCGACAGGTGGATTCCAGGCCAGTGTGACGAACTGTCTCAAAAGACAAGATGGATAGCTACTGAGAAATAACACCCAAGATTGTCCTCTGGCCTCTACACGTACACCCCCCCCCACAATCATGTATATAAATAAACAATGAATAAATAAAGAGAAACTGAAGTCCAGAGAAAAAGCCACATCTACTGATCCACTGTCACCTGCAGTCATACACTGATCCACTGTCACCTGCAGGCATACACTGATCCACTGTCACCTGCAGGCATACACTGATCCACTGTCACCCGCAGGCATACACTGATCCACTGTCACCTGCAGGCATGCACTGATCCACTGTCACCCACAGGCATACACTGATCCACTGTCACCTGCAGGCATACACTGATCCACTGTCACCTGCAGGCATACACTGATCCACTGTCACCTGCAGGCATGCACTGATCCACTGTCACCCGCAGGCATGCACTGATCCACTGTCACCTGCAGGCATACACTGATCCACTGTCATCTGCAGGCATATACTGATCCACTGTCACCTGCATGTATTTACTGATCCACTGTCACCTGCAGGCACATACTGATCCACTGTCACCTGCATGTATATACTGATCCACTGCCATCTACATGCATATACTGATCCACTGTCACCTGCAGGCATATACTGATCCACTTTCACCTGCATGCATATACGGATCCACTGTCACCTGCAGGCATATATGGATCCACTGTCACCAACCTCAGCTTCCTCACAGACCCTGACATCACCCAGCAAAAGCTCCATCTCTCAACTGTTCCTCGGCTCATCTAGAGCACATTTCTTCTGACCACAGCAAGCAAAATCTGCACAGGCACGTTTGAGACACTGCTCCCAGCTGTCCCTCGGCAGGCCTCAGAGAAAACGAGGACAGGGTCTGGAGAGTTGGTTCAGTTGTTAAGAATCTGGGTTCAATTCCCAACACTCATGTGGTGGCTCACAACTCCAGCGCAGGGGAACCGACACCTTCTTCTGACCTCTGTGCATACCAAGCACATAATGAGTACATATGTGATGCATATACATGCATACATTCAGGCAAGAGTCACATACATATGTACATTTAAGATGACAGAAAGGAAAAGAGAGGAGAGAAGAGGAGAGAGGAAGGGGAAAGGAGAGGAGGAAAGATAGGAGAGAGAAAAGGAGGGAGGGGGAGAGAGGGAAAGAAGTAAAGAGAGAGAACATGAGCACAGACCCAAGTCTTGGCTGGACCTCTAACCTGGAGCACAGGTGTGATATCAAGGTCACCAGAGTGTTGTTCCTGGACTCTTCCCACCCCTCCCTGCCTGGCTTGTACCCACAGCTCAGAATCAGGGAATTGGGCTGCGGATGTAGTACTACATAAACCAGGCATGGTGGTGCACACATACAATCCTAGCACTTCGGAGGTGGAGGCAGCAGGATCACAAGTTCAAGGTTGTCTTTGGCTATATACCAAGTTTGAGGACAGCCTGGGTTACACGGGATTGTGTCTAAATAAATGAATTAATCCAACCATCCTGTGGCTGTAAAGTGCTCACTTGCCTAAAGCACCCTGAAGGGCCCACTCTCTGGGCTTCTGCCAGCTAGCCCATCTCGTTTCGTCCTGGGTAAGCGCTGTGCCTAGGCTGAGGTTATCAGGAAGGCATAGGACATAGCCAAAGACCGTGTGCCTGAGTGTCATGCAGGTGGGTGGGGTGGCCGACAGTCAACTCCTGGAAACTGCAGCAGCTGAAAGTGCAGGTACCGGGTGGGCCTTGACTCACACTGGTGTAGTCACCGAGGCAACAGGAAAGAGTCAGAGACTGATTACTCATGGAATGACAATCTAGCAATTTTCCCATTTCCCCCTCATTTTGTCCCAGAGAAAACATGAATTTGCTTCATCCTCACCCACAAGGATCTGATGGAATCTGAGGAGGCAAGGACTGTCCCAGGATGCACTGCACCCAGCAGGACACCTTAGCCATGCCTGGTGTCAGTGAGAAGTATTATGCTGGGCACCTGCTTTAGATTTGATAGACAGTTTTCAGGATCCCAGGGGCACGCGGAGCAGTACCTGGTCACACATGAGTTCCACAGCCGTGGTATTTAGGGTACACTTAAGAGAATGCACTGTTTTCAGGGATGAGCTCCACCCATGCCATTTCCCAATAGCGATACATGGAAGATGTTTCCCACACAGATGCTGCCCACCATGTCCCTTCCCTCCGTGCTCTGGCACTGACAGCGAGCTGAGAGGACCCAGCTGCCCGCCTTCTGCACACGGAGCCAGACGTGAATCCCACCGAGCGTGCAGTCATTCACAGATAGATGAGGTCGGACAGGGACAGGAGATGAGATGAACTTCCCACAGGGGAAGGCTGGCTCCAGGCTTTCTGGGTCGCAAAGCTTCCCTACCAGATGTACTCATGGAAACCTAACTTCTTTAGATTCCTGTTCCCCCACCGTCAGGCCTCTGTGAGCTGTAAGATACTGATCCCCAGCTGGCCCTGCTTCCACCCCTACCTAGGTTGTGCTGAGGGGTGGAGGGAACAGGCGTCACGTCATGAGGGGACCTGTGTGGGGCTGAGAAGCCTCCATGAAGTCTGCAGCCTATCTCTGACCTCACTCCCCTGACTGCACCCCACTGGGTAGGAGCAAAAGCTCAGAGAGGCAGAGCCTGGATGTCAGTTTATAAGACAGGCCACCATCAAACGCTCAATCACAAAAGCTTCGTGTGCCACTGAGTTATAGGCAGCTCCTTCCCCACCAAAGCCCAGTTACAAAGCTTTCACGAGTCTGCTCTCGGGAGCTGGGAGGGTACCTTGAACCGTGGCTCTGACCCACCCTTGCATCTGCTCGTATGGCTGCATCCCACGCTCCATGGAAACACAGGAAACGGTTGATATTTCCTTCCTCCCAAACCTTAGCCCCATGGCCCCATCTCGCTCTGGCTCACACATCCAAGTGAAGGCCACATGGTCCCTCAGTGCTGTGGCTTTTATCCGCTCCTATCCCTCCTGGCCCTGGGCTCCTGCTGAGGCTTGGAAGTTGATGCAGGGGCATGCCGAACAAAGCCTGGGGGTCAAGGATACAAGACAGAGCGACAGGGAACAGAACTGGCTGGCACCAAGGAGGGTGGCTGCACCCTCATGCTCCACCCAGGCAAGCATCTGGTACAGCAGGACATGGGTAGCTGGATGGAGAAACGGGGTGGGAGGGGGGTAGATTTTACTACAAACCTGAGAACAGGAGGGGACAATAGGAGGTGAGGAAGAGGGACACACAATGGGAAACCCACCTGAGACCTGAACCCACAGATCTCCAAGGGCCAGAAGTTGTCGTGGGGTAGGATGGGGGGTCTGCTCCTCCTAGAGCAGGACTTTTGTTCCAAGGCACCAAGCCCTCATCTGTCTCAGGGGCTTCAGCAGCAGCCCACAAGGAAGAAAAGACCCCACAGGCAGGCGCCTAAGGTTCATGGTCTCTCTGCTGCCTCCACCCCCCTCCTACTCTCTGTTCCTCAGTCACTCGGGGTGGACTGAGAACCTTGTAGAAAACCAGATTCTCTCTCCCACACTCTGCCCACAGCTCCTCAACAAACGCCCCTCACAGAACACACTCTCTACCTTTCAATTTCCCTGCCTTCATTTTGACCAAGCCTTGGTTAGGGCCACTGCACACTCAGGCATGGAAGACATCCCTCACACTGACCGAGCCCAAGCCATGCCTAGTCGCCCATTAAGCGCCCACAGGAATGGACTCTAGCTGTAACCCTACACTTTCAGACTGACCCGAGAATTAAAGCAGGTCACTGCCCTCTCAGAGCCCCATCTCCCTGCAGAAAACACCCAAGGAAGGAGAGAGCCTACGCTGAAGGTGTCGGTCGGATCAGGTTGAAGAGTAGTACAAGCCTGTTTACATCAGCCAAGCGGTCCCTAATGTTCTAACGTCTTTCTGTAAACCCAGAGATTCCCTGCAACTTTACATACCTGTGGGCCTCCTTAAAGTCTAGGAGCCATACCTAAACCTTTCCAGGGAGGCTGACACAGCTGAGGACAGAGCTTCAGGCAATGCAGGCCAAAAACCCATCTGTTGGTTGTGGTCCCAGGAGCCAGGAATCACACTCTACCAAGGTCCACACCAGCCTATCCAGGAACACAGGTGCGGGGAATGCACCAACACATAGTACACAAGTACATGTCTACGTAAGCACATACCAGAATGAGCCCACCCCTGCATGACCACACCCATGCATACAAGTGTTTGCACTGTGTGAGCACTCACACCTGCACACTATCTGGAGCCTTCAGTTGGCCACTGTAGATAGAATCCCTCCAGAGGCCAGAACTAGAGACCTGGGAGGGACGCTCACCTGGCAAGCCTGCCTGTCCATCAACCAGCACTCCAACCTCATTGGCAAGCCTGCCTGTCCATCAACCAGC
This sequence comes from Mus minutoides, assembly GCA_902729485.2. Classification (NCBI taxonomy): domain Eukaryota; kingdom Metazoa; phylum Chordata; class Mammalia; order Rodentia; family Muridae; genus Mus; species Mus minutoides. Next base: position 4,715 of record CACVCL010015146.1, on the reverse strand, counting down.
ACTCTAACCTCACTGGCCAAATCTCTTAGCCCAAGTCCCTAAAAAGGAGATGTAAAGCAAAGCCCCACAGCAGCATCCTGCTGAACAGCATGACCAGCCAGCCCATCAGTGAACTGGAAATCCAGAACCCAGCTTCCACACTGCCCTCGCCAACTAACCCGGACTCTTAAGTCCTGTTTCTGAACCTGAACCTGAAGTGACTTTTTTTTTTTTAATTTTTATTTTTTATTTATTATATGTAAGTACACTGTAGCTGTCTTCAGACACTACAGAAGAGGGCGCCAGATCTCGTTTCAGATGGTTGTGAGCCACCATGTGGATGCTGGGATTTGAACTTATCACCTTCGGAAGAGCAGTCGGGTGCTCTTACCCGCTGAGCCATCTCACCAGCCCGACTTTTTTTTTTTTAAATGAAGAGAGACACATCTTTAAATGCCATGCTAATCCAAACAACACCAGGGATATAAAAATTTTTCTCAAGTTGGTTCCTAAGAACAAGGACATAAAAGAGATACTTTAATTACCCAAAGATGTCACTGCCGTAAGGATCGCTTGCCGTGAGGATCGCTCTAGGGTATGTATTTTCCCAACCTCCTCAGAGCCGATGCACAATACTTATACAGACTTGGCGGGGAGCTGTGACTTCAGCCTGTGCTTTCTTCCTTAGCCATGCTAGAAACTTACAGAATATTGATGGCTTCTGAGCAGGGTGACAGTTTCTTCAAGTGACCTAACCTCTGCCGTCAGGGGAGGTTCCATATCCAAGGCTATGAACATGCAACCGCAGACCAACCACTCTGGGTGCCACCCCCCGCCCCCCACCCCCAGGCTTGTAATATCTGTTCGGGGGAGGAGCAGCAGGCTAGCAGCACCAGATCACCCACAAGTCTATACTGGCGCCTCTTGTTCCCTGCACTGTGGTCCCAGCATTTATGACTGGGGTCTGCCCCCTCGAGTCAGTCAACCACCTGCAAACCTCACGTGATCTCTCTCACCTCTTCTCATTGAATGATAGTTATGGTAAGAAGTCCTATAAAGGAGGTAGCCTGCACATAAAAAAAAAATCTTACTGCCTGGAGCCTGAAAGTACAAGGTCAAAGCCATCTTCCCACTGTGGCTGCAGGCTCCCATGCCTTCTTTCAAAGGCATAAATCAGATTGGACTAGGGCCTGCCTTAGCAACCCCACTGAACCTTTATCACTTCTCTTATGACCTTGTCTCCAAATAAAATCCCATTCTGAGGCAGTGGGAATTGAGATTTCAAAGCATGGATTTTTAAGGGGTCAGGAATACAGTTCAGCCCTAAATGGATAAGAGGTGACCATCAGCAGACCAAATGCTGAGGGTGAAATTATAAAGAGCTCTTGGGCAGAGCCGCCTCCCCCCTCCCCCCAGAACCTACCCAAGGTCCTTTGTGCTCCAGCACCGACCCCACCTGTTTTCCAGAAACTGAGGACACTGCACATCTGTGCATCAGCTTCCAGCTGCATTCCCTCCCTGTGGCCTGCACATAGCTCATCTATGCAGAAGAAAAGGAAACAAAAGGTGTTCAGGACACATGGAGCACTCCCACGCCCTGATGTAGCTCAGCCAAAGGGGAAAAGGCTGACCCAGGAGCCCGGGGAACCAACCAAAATATCAAATGGCTTCTTTCAAAGTCAAGTCCTGTTACTTAGCAACCTGACAGGTTACTAGGGTGGCCTGTGCAATGAACAAGAACCTGCCGGGAAGAGGGACCAGATTTAGCACATCGAAGCGCAGAGCACCCAGTTCAATTTAAATATCTGATAAACAGGGAATGTTTTCCTATGTAAGTATGCCCCTGAGGAGTATCTGGGACACTTACACTAAGAGGTTGTTTATGCAAACTCCAGATGTACTGGGGGTGAGTCACCCAGTACTCCTTAGACTCTAAATGGATTCTCAACTAGACCAGGCTTCATCCAGTGTTCTCATGAAGCCCATGATGGTTTATACTGTTATACTGATCACCTGAAAGAACCCCACCCCCGACCCCAGTGTTAAAAAAAAAGAAGCATTTTACATCTCTTTCTTTGTTTTGTATCCACACAATATGGGTTCTGGGAATGAACGCAGGTTGTCAGGTTTGGGGATATGCAACCTTATTTATCCTCTGGGCATATCTGTCAGGGGGGTTCTGGACTGGGTTAATGAATGTTATAAATGTGGGCAGCAGAATTCCGTGGGCTGGGCTCCTGGACCAAATTAAGAGAAAGCCAGCTGAACACCACAGTATCCATCTCTCTCTCTCTGCCTCCTGACTGTGGATGCCATGTGACCAAACACTTTATGCTCCTGCTACAAGCAATCCCTGCCATGGTGAACTGTGCCTTCAAACTATAAGCCAAAACAAGCCCCTCTTTCCTTAAGCTGCTTTTCAATAGTATTTGTCACTACAATAAGAAAAGTACCCCTCTGTAGGAAGCCGCACCTGGGCTTCCCCACAGCAGCGAATGCCGCTGCAACTGGGCCTCCCCAGCGAACGCCTCCGTAACCAGGCTCCAGCGCTTGTCTGCACTCTGACCGGCAAAGCCGCCGGGCTCTGAGAGGCCCCGCCTCCGAGAAGCCCCGGGCTCCGAGAGGCCCCGCCTCCGAGAATCCCCGGGCTCTTAGAGGCCCCGCCTCCGGGGATCCCTGGGCTCGGAGAGGCCCCGCCTCCGAGAATCCCCAGGCTCTTAGAGGCCCCACCTCCGAGAAGCCCCGGGCTCCGAGAAGCCCTGCCTCCTGGGATCCACGGGCTCTGAGAGGCCCTGCCTCTGGGGATCCCCGGGCTCCGAGAGGCCCCGCCTCCGGGATCCCCGGGCTCCGAGAGGCCCCGCCTCTGAGAAGCCCCGGCTCTGAGAAGCCCTGGGCTCTCAGAAGTCCTGGCTCTGAGAAGCCCTGGGCTCCGAGAAGCCCCGGCTCCATAAAGCCTTCCATTCAGTGATAGCCCTCCGGCCCTCCGCCATTACAAGATGGCGGAGGACCGGCCGGCTGTCAGGGAAGAGAGCCTAGTGCGCATGCGCAGCTCTCTCCTCAGGCCCTCCTCAGGCAGTAGCCCCTCCCGAAGGGAAAATATGCTAATGAGGTACTGCTTGTAGTACCAATGAAGGGAAAATATGCTAATGGATGTGGCTTGTGGCACCAATGAATGGGCCACATGCAAATGAGGTATGGCTTGGTGCACCAATCAGCAACCACTATGACACCCCTCCCCCTTCCCTGGGAGTGTATAAAAGCAGCAGCTCTGCTGCTGTCCAGGGTCCTGGGAATCTACAAGCAAGGTGCTCCAGAATAAAGCTGACTGAGAAGATCCCGGTGGTGGCGTGACTTTCTTGCTGGTCGACAGAGGCAGGGAGGCGTGCCGCACCCCTCACGGCGCCACACCTACTCACCCCATAAAGGAACACATGTCACCCCATTCACCCATCCACATCCATGCACTCAACCATCATGGGTTGAACATGCCATGCTTCAGGTCTGGTCCTTAGACAGGCACAACCAATGCTGTCAACAGCAACATTGGCTTTCCCAAAATAAAGGGCCAGGTGACCGACAGTCTCCAGAAGGTGCTGGCAGTGACATCCTTACCTTCTGCTAAGTCCAAATCTTGCCGGGATGGTATCATTTATTTTATCTCTGCTGGAAATCCTCCATGACTCAATTCTCAGGGTCAGTTTCTCAGCCCATCATGGTACTGGAGTTCAAAACCCTACCCTCACCATCTCTTGCCACACAGTATCCAGTCATATACACACACTCTGAGGTATCACCTCCATTCAGGACATTTCTTCAAAACCCATGTTCAGCCCCATATCCTTTGCTACAGGACACCAGAGACTCCATATCTTATAGCCTAAGCCATGTCCTGCAAGATCCCTTCAAACCTCTCCTTCCTTAACCTCCTGACCCGGATCTTCTATGACCCCACTTCCACGGCTTGCTCTTCACCCCTCCTGGCTCCTTACTGCCAGTGAGCTGGTACTGCAGGTCTCATGAAGGACTTCACCTGCCTGTGTGGGCGTAACATCCACTTCCTGCATGGGCGCCTGGCGACTCCCTTAGCTCCCCTGAGTGTGGTCTTCTCAGGGAGGCCTGCCAGTTCAACTCTACAGCGATCCCTTTTTGCTGTCATGTCCGAGACCCTGGATCCTGCCCACTGCTTCCTCTGTAACACGTTGTCCCTAGCATACCGTCAGCCCATCACGCTTCTCGCTGGCCACGCTCCCACTGTGGAGCAGATGCCTCGCCCATGCGTGGCCTCGGTTCCTTTCACAAGTGTGTCCCAAGAGTCAGGATCAGTACTAGAGATATAATGTGCTCAGAACCTCATGTGCTTCCACGCACACCACACAGGTACATAGGAGCGGAAGAAAGAGCTTCCTGGGTGCTCAAGTGCTTGGCTCAGCGACACTGCCCTGTAATGCCCGAGGCTCCCTGGAAAGTGTGGCTGTGACATTCTCTGCCTTACCACTGAGAGAAGCAATCATAGATTCAAAAACACCTGTCAGGTGTGAAAGCATCAGGTCATGGTTATAATCAGTCAGTATCAAAACCCGAGTGATTCCCCAACACCCTGAGGTACACCCAAAGTAGGGGCCGTTGAGATGGCTCAGCAGGTAAAGGTGCTTTCTACCTAAACTGATGACCTAGTCAGTCTCATCCCTAGGACCCACATGGGGGTTAAACACAACTCCTACAAGTTATCCTCTGAA